>CM021107.1:489782841-489808145 GCA_007115665.2 Sequoiadendron giganteum
TCATCATCGCCATTGCACTCGAAAGGTTTGAGAAATGAAGAAATACTCTTCATTTGGTGAAGAATGGTAACTTCATTTTTTGTAAAATTTATTGTATCTGCAATATACAGATTTTTCCCCCAAAAATGCAAAAAAAAATTAGTAGAGTTCCAAATCACCCCTACCCATTTCGTCTTTTGGGTTAAAATCCATATTTGTAGGAGTTTTTTGGGGTAACAATTATTTGTAGGACTTCCATTGGTGAGTGTTCTGTGGTAGATTACATGCATTGAAGAGGTAATTTACGTCTATATTGAAAGCATGCTAGATCACATGTTGATGCATTTTGGACATATTTTGTGGGTGTTGTTTTTCTTTGGAGGGTTTACTCCAACTTCTCAACCCACAATCTCCCATGCCATTTCACAATTGGACTTCCACAAAGTGCTCAACCGGTATGTCTTGTATGAGATTGGAGCTTCTCTGGTAGTCGCAAGATGTCTGGTTCACTGTCCTCTCTAGGAATTCTTGCAACATTTCAATTTTAAAGAGGCATTATTCAAATCTGCTATAAAGGCATGGTCAAAATTTGAAGTTGGACCCTCACCAATTTTTCAGTGCAAAAGCAACACCATTGTGTTATGTCCTCTTATTGATAAGGAGAGTCACAACCCTTTGTTTGCCTTAGGCATTTGATAGGTGATAATATTTCCTTGCAGATCTTAATGGCTCCACTTCTGACAATCTTTGGTGATATACATATCCAAAATGAGGTACCACTTCAGCAAGAGGTGTTAGGGTTTATATTGTGTTCTTTTTTTATCATGACAAAACGACTTTAGGAAAATTCATCGCCATCAATTCACCAACGAAAAATTCACCATCATCAATTCTTCACCATGGCGGAAAATTCACCGAAGAAAAATTCATCGTCAGCAATTCACCGAAGAAAAATTCACCACCATCAATTCTTCACCGAAGAAAAATTCGCCACCTAGTAAAATTCACCGCGAGCAATTCATCGCAGCGAAAAATTAACCGCATTAATATTTTTTAATATATATTTCAAAAAAAATGATTTTATTAAAAATATTAATGCGGTTAATTTTCCACCATGGTGAATTGCTCGCGGTGAATTTTACTTGACGGTGAATTTTCCTTCGGTGAATTTTCCCTCATGATGAATTGCTGACAGTGAATTTTTTGTCGGTGAATTGCTGACGGTGAATTTTTCGTATGCCTGACAAAACACGTGTCTTTGAGGACCTTCTATGCCCCTCATTTCATCACAAGTCTCCATTTTGTTTTCTTGCATTGTAATTTCTATATGCTTTATCGGTTGACTAGTCTTTGAAGCAAGGAACCATTCAATAGTTCTTTATCCCTTTGACCAAGCCTTCTTCTCTAATAGTTAACACATCTTTGAATTGGAGTTAACTAAGTTTGAGCATAATTGTTTGCATTTGTTGTTTTATTTAACCATGAAATTTAATGCTAACTGCTAATGGCTTAGATAAATTGTTAGTGGTTTATATAAACTACTTGACTAACCATAAAAAACTTGTAAGGGGGCTGAATTTTCTTTTTTACATACCTTGCAAATAGGGAGTTAGATTTTCAATTGTAAGTAGTCAATAAGAAGTTGGTTTCATTGATGATAACATAGCGTTGATATAATTTTAGTTTTGTGTTATTTTTAATCTCCTTTTTATAAATCAAAATAGGAAAATAGTTGAATTATTGTATTTTTTGATTGGAAACTCGAAATCAAGTGTTGTTTTTTGTGAAAGTGAATAATTTTTTGAGTCTAATCCACTGGAAATTATTTCACACTATTGTACTGTCACTTTTCATTCCAAATTGGACATGCCTATGCACTAAGTTATAAAGTTCCAAATTTAGGGGGATCAAATATTGAATCAAGAGGGTTGTCTTGAGTTGTGCCTTTGAGCACTTTCATGAGTCGTGTCATGAACACTTCCACATTTCCCTTAAATCATTTTTGATTCAACACTAAATATTTAGCAAGGGTGTTAAATGAGTTGTGCCTTTGAGCACTTCCATGAGTTGTGTCCAAAAAACTTCCACACCTTTTTCTACATTTTCAATTTGGGGGATCTAAAATTGAACCAAGAGGCGTCTTTCATGCTTTTGAGCACTCCTGTCAGTCATGCCCTAAGCACTTCCACATTTACCTTAATCATTATATTTCCATACCAAAATATCATATGGTCTCACTCAAACATATTGTGAGACATCACAATCATTTGGAGATGAACAATGCATTCAAATGATAGGCATTAAGATCTCATCAACCTATTGATACATCTGAATTCAAAGTTGGTTCCTTGAGATATTCTAATAATTCTTCATAGCAGGATATTCATACTTTTTTCTATCACATTGGGATACATTTGTAATAGATCTATTACATATTTAAATTTGTAGAGTCCCACATTGTAAATTTGGAAGACATCATTAAGTACATCGGTCTTCTTTTTATAATAGTTATTGCTACATCAACGTTAAGAGATAATTCACCGAGAGCATCCAAAGATTCTTTATAGCAAGACTTTACATCTTTGGTACTTTTTTCTAGATTAGAGTTCAAAGACGCTTTAGTGAGAGCATCCAAAAAATATTTATAGTAGAAATTCATGTGGGATTTGGATTGTAGCCATATGACATGTATTGACATTCCACACATCACTTCTTGATGCATGTTCTACATTAGTCTTCACATGGAGCATTTGAGCAACATTTAGAGAAATTATCATCTTATGGGAGGCTATATAGCTCTCTTTTTCTCTTCTACAGGGGAGAACATTATTGTACTTTGTGAAAGAATTATTCCTTGGGGGGGTCATAATGAGTCCTTTATCCATCACTTATCTTCTTCACTTGTACATTTCATTTCATTTGCGTCATGTTTCTCTTTTGGATAAGAGTTTTATTCCCCATTGGGTTTTCTCCTTTTATTTGCTTTGTGATAAATTTATACATGAGTACCTAATATGGCCTAGTAGTTGTGACTCATCATATTTCATATATTACTCCCTAAGTTGCACTTAAGGGGGGTGTTAGTGTAAATAGTGTCTTTACATATCTAGTTAGGATATCACCTTTCTAGGATTGACCTATTCACACTTAGCTTAAGTTTATTTAGGTATTCTAGGATTTTGTCTCACCTCATAATATTGAGACATGTGTCCTCATCATTTGAGACACCTTTTACTTGCATATTTGACACTTTCTCACACACTTATCAAGTGAGCTCACACATGTTCCATCCTTGGAGGGGTAGTTAGTCTTTGTCTCCTACCTTCTCACCTCCTCATCCTTTCTTGTATAAGAAAGGTCCATCATTGTATTTACACACTCTTCATATTATATGATAGCCATACTATTGTGCTTATCATTTCACTCGTGGAAGGTTATCAATTCACACTTTTTGATTTTGGCACTCAATAAAGACAAAAGGTGACATCCCATGGAAACAACTATGTTTTTCAATCTACACAAATTTGAAGATTTCTTGAAGAACACATATTTATCAAAATGGAGAAAACATAAATCCATGCATTAAAGTTTCAAGTTATAAATATATAAAATAAAATTTGAGGAAAAAATTAAAATTTACTATATAAAGAGCAACATCCCGTGTAACTTCACTTTTAGTGTTTTATCAACAACTAAATTATATGTCTATTTTATAAAAAAAATATATTAAAGTATTTTTAGTTTTTTCTAAAAAATGGTGAAACATAAACATAAACTAAAAAATATACATTTCATTAGTTTACATCATTACAAAATTAAAGACATGTATGCCACTTTCTAATGGTTCAAGTGAAAAGGTTGGATTAGTGTTGGTCATTTCTTTTATAAAATTGTGACATAACTTTGTACTCTTACCCTAGCAAGAACATTGGTACAAAAGGGGAAAAAGTATAAATCTGCCAAGAAACCCCATTTAGCATAAGAAAGGTGGATTTTTTAAGATTTAGAAAAAAATTCATAGAAAGGAAAAATGCAAAGGGAGAAGAGTCTTCATATAACTTGAATGGTTACAATTGTGAAAATCGGTTGCACATTCACACATAATGCTTGAAAGGTCCATATTTTTTTTATTTTGATCCTTTTTTATAAGCTTGTATACATTTATTGACACATAGTGTGAATGCACAAGAAAACCCCATTTCCTCATTTTGTATTATCATCAACTATTATGGCTTCAACTTAAACATCCTTTTCAATTACTTTAAATAACCAATTTATTTCCTAACTCACCTATGACCAAGATCAATTAATAATTGATGATTTCACTTCAAAGTGCTTAAAATCCAACTCAATCAAGTTTACACAACAAAATACCTTTATAGATGAGCTGCCCAATATTCACTAAGACCATTTTGACTGATATATTTAATAAGTAGAAGATATTTTCCACAAGATTTCAAATTATGATATTGCTATCAAGATTCAACCATGTAGTTTTTGAGTCAAACTCATTGACCCATGTTTCATGAGTAGTGGTTCACAAGAACCCATATCTCATGATAATGAATGGTCCATTTAGCACTCATTGCATCTAGGTGATGCTCACAAAGGTGAAGCATTGGGCAATCCTAGGAGGTCACCCATCCTAGTACTGCTCTAGCTCAAGCGCGCTTAACCACAGAGTTTTTCCCAAGGTTAAGCCTACTTAGCTTGCAACCCCATTTGCAAAACCTTCAGCAAGTGTTGTGCCTTATGAACCATTCATTATAGAGCCCCTTTAGCTCATCAATTGATAAGTAGGAGGTATTTTCCACAACGTGTCAAATTATGATATTACTATTAGGATTCAATCGTGTAGTTTTTGAGTCAAACTCATTGACCCATGTTTCATGAGTAGTGGTTCACAAGAACCCATCTCTCATGATAATGAATGGTCCACTTAGCACTCATTATATTTAGGTGATGCTCACAGAGGTGAAGCACTGGGCCGTCCCGAGAGGTCACTCATTCCAGTACTACTCTAGCTCAAGCACGCTTAACCACAAAGTTTTCCCCAAGGTTAAGCCTACTTAGCTTGCAACCCCATTTTCAAAACCTTCAGCAAGTGTTGTGCCTTATGAACCATTCATTATAGAGCCCCTTTAGCTCATCAATTGATAAGTAGGAGGTATTTTCCACAGCATGTCAAATTATGATATTGCTATCAAGATTCAATCATCTAGTTTTTGAGTCAAACTACACGGTTGAATCCTGATAGCAATATCATAATTTGACACAAAAACATGGGTTAAATCCTGATAGCAATATCATAATTTGACACAAAAACATGGGTTAATGAGTTTGACTCAAAAACTATACGGTTGAATCCTGATAGCAATATCATAACTTGACACGTTGTGGAAAATACCTCCTACTTATCAATTGATGAGCTAAAGGGACTCTATAATGAATGGTTCATAAGGCACAACACTTGCTAAAGGTTTTACAAATGGGGTTGCAAGCTAAGTGGGCTTAACCTTGGGGAAAACTCTATGGTTAAGCATGCTTGAGTTGGAGTAGTACTGGGATGGGTGACCTCCCGGGATGGCCCAATGCTTCACCTATGTGAGCATCAACTAGATGCAATGAGTGCTAAGTGGACCATTCATTATCATGAGAGATAGGTTCTTCTGAACCACTACTCATGAAACATGGGCCAATGAGTTTGACTAAAAAACTACACGGTTGAATCCTGATAGCAATATCATGATATATTTAAACTTGAAGGAATATTTTTTAAAAAATAGCATGACCATTGAAGTTTAAGGATATTAAGGTCTTAGGAAAATTGCTTGAAAATAAATGATTTGATAGGTGTTCTTAAGGTTATGGGGTGCTTCAAATGTGATGGTAGGCTCAATTCTATCTCACAAAGCACCAAAAGTAAAGTGACTTGTAGAATATCACAAACACCTCCTTGCTTCAAAATCATAAATATTTAGCCTCCAATGTTCAATATGGAACAACAAAAGGCCAAATCAACTATTTTATATATCTTGGATGCAATGCCAAGTTTTGATTTTCTCCACCAATCACCAAAATGAGCCTACAACACAATACCATTAAATAAAACCCTTGATTCTCAAAGGAGATGGGCAACACCTTGGATGGCCAAAAGAATGATAACATGTAAGATTCACCAAGAAAGCAAATAAACTTGAGATCTTGATGATAAAAGAAACCACATAATTGAAGATTTTATAATGTGATACATGATAGTTATTCCAAAAGAAGACATAAATACAAAAATACAAGATGAATAAAAGATCCTCAAATAAGAGAAAGAGGTAAGTACTTAAGAGATATGTCATGACATGATATGTATTTACACCAATGTAGGATAAATGAGATATAGTACAAATATAGTACAACTCTCCACTAACACAAGGAAAAATACAACCGCTTACTAAAGATAGTAAATGCAAATTATTTAAGTAGATGCATACCTAAGTAAGCTTATCCTAGGTACATAATATGTAATAAAGTTGATAAGTAAATGTAAAGAAATAAAATAATGCACTATTACAAACTTTAGACTCCTTTTAAATAATTAAATACAAGTTATCTTTTAAGTTTTTACTTCTTCAACAACTTAACATTTATCTATTTAATTATTTAATTATTTTCTGCACATACATTCAATATTACATGAAATATTAATATGGACCAAATATGAATTTTGACCATGTTAGAATATTCTTAAACTCTTAAGATATCAAACTGTGTGAAAATTGGTGCTTTTCAAAAAACAAATTTCTCCAAAAAGTGTGGAGAGCTTCATGATGATAAAATTGCATCCGAAAAGTACCAATGAACTCATCTTGATTCCCTAAACTCACTCCACTATCAGAACTCCTTTCCAATAAAGTTGGTGTTCTCCAAGAATATTGGAATTGATTGGAAAAGAGATATTACATGTCTGAAAAACTAGTGAGACACTTGCTAACTTGATAAGTGAACAAGTTCTCTTAGGTCAAACCCCTTAGTGGACCAAATTAACAACAATGAAAAAGACCTTGAAGAAAACATTCATAAACATGTAGATGACCTGTATGGCGATTCATGTTCAATTCCTTTATTAATCTTTAAAATTGAAGTGTGCTCTAATTATCATGATCATTCCTTGTTTATTTATCTCATCCATTCTTTGTTTATTTAAGTTCATAATGAATGTCTATAAACACAACGATATAACAATATGCCACATAAACATGTGCTAATTAACACATAATGGCTAGTAAAAGGGGACATACAAATTTAAATTTGAGTTTAATTCCCTAAATTTTAGGTCATTTCCATAGTCTTCAAAGTTGATATGGACGAATCTTATGCCACTTAAAAATGATCAAACATATAAAGTACTAATGAACATCTAGAAATTAGTGTGGTTGAGATGAAGAAGAGACAAATAGATACGTGATTGTGAACTAATTTATAATCCTAAAATATACTATTTATCAAAATATAATTAAATTAAGACAAATAACACAAAATTAAATGAAAAGAACATGGTATAGGGGAGAGGAGAAGATACGTAAGCACCCAAAACCGCACGGTCTAATTGGCAGGCCACGTGGACAAATCGCATTTTTAAAAAATAACCCATTAGAGAAAAAGGTTAATTAAACAATAAATTATTATTTTAATTTTTTTTAAAAATAATTTTCCACGTGGAAGGTCCAATTTTGTCCACGCGTTGAAAAAAATGAAAAAAAGACCCGTCGACCGATACAGACGCACCTCGGGTGCCACTACCTGTGTGGCTCAACGTCCGAAGGTGACAGCCTTGCCACGTCAACTCCTCCCAATCCGCCACCCTAACAATCCACTACTGAGCATTTATCACTCGCCGCCACTTCCTATTCCTATCTACTATCTGAAATAAATGTTGGCACCTCTCCTAAGCTCCACGCCACCCCGCGTTTATTCCGAAATGAACTGCATTGAATGCTCCCAGTGCCTCGCTCTTCTCGCCATTCAACCAGCCTTTCATTTTCCCGAGGAAACATTCCATCTTCACTTCTTCACCGGTACCTGCTCGGTTCATCATCTGCAACCTTCGCACTCTCACCACAACCTGCAATGCTCAGAGACCATATCGTGTTTGAGTAGAAGCCGATACGGAGACGGGTAGACGCAAGTTACCGAACGTCGCCAGCAGCTCCACTTCCACCATGCAAGCAACGAACGGGTTCCTCGCTGCCATGAACAGGTTCCTCGCCGCCATGCAAGCAACGAACGGGTTCCTCACCGCCATGAAGGTCACCGCAAGCAACAAAGGGGTTCGTCGCCTGTTCGACCTAGGTGAGCTTGCTCACTAAGGCTGGCCATTGTTCTTCTATTTGTGTTTGGTTTGCAATTTCGCTTTGTTTTATTGGTTTTTTGGTGTTGCAGATTTCGTTTATTTTGTTGAAGTTTAGTGTTTATGAACACTGCATTATTTGTGTTCATAAACACACTAAATCTTTGGAAATTAATCTTCTATTCAAGCATCGCTCTCTTTATATTAAATATATTAAAGCAGTTGGTTGTTTTCTTCTTTCGACATGTAATAATGTTCGTTCTTTATATGGGTTTTGCTCTATAGGGTTTATATTGCAAATATTACGCTCATATTTACCTCATTTCTCTTTCAGTAGGGTTTATTTTGAGAATATAGCACACATAGTTTAGCATTTATGTTTCGGTAGGGTTTATTTTGCAAATTTTATAGTCATAGATTAGGGTTTTCCTATTCTCGTAGGATTTGCATTGACATTGACTTTGCATATCGTATTCTCACAGGTTTTGCATTATCATTCACTCTGCTTAGCATAATCTCCCAAGTTCTGCATTATCATTCACTTTGCTTGTCATTTTCTCATAGGTTCTGCATTATCATTCACTCTGCTTCTCGTATTCTCATACGTTCTGCATTATCATTCACTCTGCTTAGCATAATCTCATAGGTTCTGCATTATCATTCACTTTGCTTATCGTTTTGTCATAGGTTCTGCATTATCATTCACTTTGCTTCTCGTATTCTCATACGTTTTGCATTATCATTCACTCTGCTTAGCATAATCTCACATGTTCTGCATTATCATTCACTCTACTTATAGTTTTGTCATAGGTTCTACATTATCATTCACTCTGCTTCTCGTATTGTCATACGTTCTGCATTATCATTCACTCTACTTAGCATAATCTCACAGGTTCTACATTATCATTCACTTTGTTTATTGTTTTGTCATAGGTTCTGCATTATCATTCACTCTGCTTCTTGTATTCTCATACGTTCTGCATTATCATTGACTCTGCTTAGCATAATCTCACAGGTTTTGCATTATCATTCACTCCGCTTATCATTTTGTCATAGGTTCTGCATTATCATTCACTCTGCTTCTCATATTCTCATACATTCTGCATTATCATTCACTCTGCTTCTTGTCTATGTCTATTTGTATGTGACTATGTGTATGTGCATGTGTATGTGTATGTGTATGTCTATGTCTGTGTCTGCCTATGTCTATGTCTATGTGTATGTCTATGCCTATGTCTATGTCTATGTGTATGCCTATGTGTATGTCTATGCCTATGTCTATGTGTATGTGTATGTGTATGTGTATGTGTATGTCTATGTCTATGTCTGTGTCTGCCTATGTGTATGTGTATGTGTATGTGTATGTGTATGTGACTATGTGTATGTGTATGTGTATGTTTATGTGACTATGTGTATGTGTATGTCTATGTGTATGTGACTATGTGTATGTCTATGTGTATGTGACTATGTGTATGTGTATGTCTATGTGTATGTTTATGTGTATTGGACTATGTGTATGCGACTATGTGTATGTCTGTCTTTGTGTATGTGACTATGTGTATGTTTATGTGTATGTGACTATGTGTATGTCTATGTCTATTTGTATGTGACTATGTGTATGGGTATGTGTATGTGTATGTGTATGTCTGTGTCTGCCTATGTCTATGTCTATGTGTATGCCTATGTGTATGTCTATGTGTATGTGTATGTCTATGTGTATGTCTATGTGACTATGTGTATGTGTATGTGTATGTTTATGTGACTATGTGTATGTGTATGTGTATGTGTATGTCATTGCTATTTACACCTCTGTCAAACCTCCACCATATGCAATACCTACAATGGAACACTTCAAGTACTCCATTGAATTGCAAGTCAATGTACCAGTTTTATCAGAAAGTCTAGTGTCAACTTGCCCAAGTTCCTCATTTAAATTGGATGTTCGAGCTCATGCATGCTTGGCAGTTTCTTCATCATACATGTTTTGGTCTTCATTGATGAATCTATATTGATACTTTCTTATGCTCATATAATGGGTATAAGCATTACAAAATTGTTGTTATATCAACATTGCAATGTTGTGCTCGTTCAGATTTGATTTTTAAAATAGTTTCACTTATTCGTACAACATATTTCTATACAAGTTTTTAAAGAATTTGATAATAATTTACCATCAACAGCTCATTAGTCATTAGTGTCATCACATGGTAGGACATAATGAGTAGATCCAAATTGCCAATAAGAATATTTAGTAGGAAAAAAATCATCTAAAAACAACAAATAAAGATGCATACAAACTCTGGATTGTAATTGGTAATTTCAACTTTCAGCTCATTTGCAATGGATTTTGATTTTCAGCTACTATTATCATTTTTAGTCAAATGACTGTATTTTGATTTATGGTTTTACAATAGGCATTGCTTAATTAATGTAGCTCATAAATTTTTGTTATCAAAAAATCATCCACCTCCCAAACAAAAACAAATAGAGGAGAGAAACAATGAAAAGCCTATAATATTAACATCCTATGATGCCGAAATCATAGCCAAAATGCACTCAACATAGCTAAGCTAAGTACACCTGTTATAATTGAAAGAAGCAAGAGTATGTGATAATAAATACAAGCTACATAAAAATATCACTATTTGAGTTCACATAAAGATAGGAGATAAAAGAAAATATAGATATTTTTTGTGAAAGAATGTTAAATGGGAGTTTAAAATTGATCCCCCACCTCCCAAACAAAAACAAATAGAGGAGAGAAACACTTGAAAACCAAAAAGATTGGTGTCTCAATACATCTAGACAACTATCTTACTAAAGCCTAGTAACTATTCTCCATACGAAGTAAATTGGGGAAAAAAATAGATGATGTCTACACCAACTAGACATACATAGGACTAGAAAGCCCCGATAAACCATAAGGGCCACTAGAGATTCATTAAAGAAGGATATGATCCCATAGCATATAGGTCTCAATTCTCATATGTGATAGAAATAAAAGCTATGAAGAGGATCCTATCTATAGTTTTTTTCCTTAGAATATTATTTCTACGTTGTCCTTTTAGTATCCATTCCGTTTTTCCTCTTTAGTGCAACTATTGTTCTCCCATCTATGTTTGTTTAACATTCTTATTATTCAAATTGATAGCAAGAATGAACATCATTTATACATGATCGAAGTATATTTTATCCATTGAATCAGACTCGTCCTTATTCAATCTCTTCTTCTTGATAGCTCTTACTCTTACAAGTATAACATTGTTGTTTCAGTTTGTATCGTTCAATTATTTCTAAGAGTATGATTTCTTGATGTCATACTATAACATGCAATTTTTTTTCCTTGCAAACCTGTCCTTCATCACCTCAGGATATAAGATTTACAATTGTGGGCTTATGGTGAAATAAGTCTAATATGTCTAAGAGACTTCAAATTTGCATGCATAACATAAGACCCTTGTTCATTTGCAATCACTTCAATTAGATGCATGGTTAGTTTGTTCATCAGTTACACTCAATCTTACATGTATGATTTTGTTCTTACACTTTTTATCAATATTTGATATGTATATGTATATGCATATGCATATATGCATATGTATGTGCATACATATACATATGCAATTGTATATACATATATGCATATGTACATGTATATGTATATATGCATATGCAAACAAAAAATGAAGTTGTTTTAGATGTAGAGTGGAGCGAATGGATGGAACATGCATAATTTGAAACAACAACACCATTACACTCTCCCTTAAGCTATGCATTGTACCTTACATTCGTTACACTCTCCATCCAAAATGCATTGCATATGCATATATACATTTACATATACATATGCATATATGTATATGTGTATATATACAACCTAATTGGATGTACGCTTTGTTTGTTGTTCAATTAAAGTGACTGTAAATATCGGCCCCTCTCCCTTACAGCTAACTATGATGATGGTTGACTCCTACTTATGCTATAACCATTTCTTATATAGATACTGAAATATAATTTCATACAACATTATCAAATGTATATATAACTTCGAACAACGCTATGGTATAGATGGATGGTTAGTTTGTTCATCCATTAGAATCAATCTTATAGGTTTTGCATTATCATTGATTCTGATTTTGGGTAATGCTCCATCAATTTTTTATCTGATTTATGTTTGATGTGATCAAGCCTATCTATGGATGAAATTAACCTTACGTTGTGGAGGACCAGCGTATAGGTGTGGGCCCCAACGAGCGCATGGCCCATAGCACATTAGGGCCCCCGCTTACGTATTAGGGGAGAGGAGCCGATACGTATGCACCCAAAATCACACTGTCCACATGGCAAGGCCACGTGGACCAATAACATTTAAATGAAAAAAAAACCCATATCCTTCAATAAGTCTGTAATGCAAATGTTTCTATCTTTTCTTAGGTGCCATTGGTTATTTTGGGGGTGTTATCTTTTGCATAGGTTATTTTCCATCATATTAGTCATCCAATTATTGTACCTTAATTTTGTGTCTTGGAAATATATGGGGGGTGTTCTATTTTTTTTAGGTTCTGCTTCATCAACATAGACATAAACATATACATAGGCATAGACATATACATAGACACGTAGATAGACATATACATACACATATACATAGACATATGGATATGTATATCAGATATTAAATGCACACATAATTATAATTATTTTGAAACAAAACAATTACCCGCTGGCAGCCAAACATGATGAAGTGTATCCAACTTGTATATGCTTAAGTTCTTTGCATCTTACTTATATATATATATATGCATATGTATAGACATATTCATATGCATATACATATGTTTATGTTTATGTATATGTATATGAATATGTCTATATATTTATGTATATGTATATGTGTATGTGTTTCTGTATGTCTATGTCTATGTCTGTGTGTATGTGTATGTAAATCTATGTAAATCTAAGTAAATCTGTATGGATATGTAAATATGTATATGTGTATGTCTATGACTATGTGTATGTCTATGACTATGTCTATGTTTATGTGTATGTATATGTGTATGTGTATGTCTATATTTATGTCTATATGTAAATATGTATTTGTATATGTAAATGTGTATGGATATGTGTATGTCTATGACTATGTGTATGTCTATGTATATGTGTATGTGTATGTCTATATTTATGTCTATATGTAAATATGTATTTATATATGTAAATGTGTATGTGTGAATGTGTATGTCTATATGTAAATGTGTGTGTGTATAGATGTGTGAAGAGGTCTTAAGTGGACAACCTTGCCACGTCTACTTCTCTCACTCAGCTACCCTAACAATCCACTGCGTCACATTTATCACTCGCTGCCTCTTCCTATACTTCTCTATAGTCATGTTTAATTCACTTATATCTATGTGTATATGTATGTGTATGTATATGTCTATATTCATAAATTCAGACCTGCAACAATTGTATCTTTTCTATGTGCCATTGATTAATTTGGGGGTGTCAACTTTATATGGTGTGCACCTATACGCCGGTCCTCCACAACGTCAAAAAAAATTCATCCATAGATAGGCTTGATCACATCAAACATAAATCACATATAAAATGCACACAAGTTAGCATTAATTTAAACAAGGTGCCAAGTCAACAACTTTGAAACCCATCCGACCCATCTTTGACCGATTGGCGAACCCATTACAAGAATGTTTCCCATTGTAGCATAACCAAACCAACACGCAAATGCATTCGCCTGTCCCGTCTACCATGAGATATACAACACGTATCAGCTTCAATCTGTCCCATCTTGCCAAGTAGGGTGCGCACGTATTGGAGCCAAACACAAATATCCCACCAGCATCCATTTAACACTCTTGTAAGGCCGCCATTATTCAAAACAAAAGCATGGAAACAATTTCAAAGAATCCACCAAACCAATCAAGTCAAGAATTAAAGGCTGAAATCAATCAAATCTCCAATTCATACGAAACATAACTCAAATTCAAAAGAGGACAGCAATTTATTTCACCACACTAAACAACCATCAATCAGATTCAAATAATTCCCAAGTCAAATAGCCATGAAAACCTTCAAGTATTGACATGTATTACAATAGATCAATATTGAGCACTAAAGCTTTCTTACAACATGTATTTAGGGGACCTAGTTTTCCCAAGGCCTTTCATGCTTGCCTATGTAGCACTTCACATAGATTACCATAGCTTTGTATTTGAATGACTTAGGGGACTTGGTTTTGTGAAGGCTTGTCATGGTTCCCTATGCAACACTTCACAATTCAAATGGAGTTGTGGACCTGTGCAACATAGGTTGCCATCAAACGAGCGTTCATAAAATCAAGTCTCCCTAAAACATGTCTGTATTGCTCAGTTGATTGAATTGATGAAGCATAACCTATATTTATATTTGTATGTCTATGTTTTATGTATATACATGTGTGGCCTATGTAGCACTTCACATAGATTACCATAGCTTTGTATTTGAATGACTTAGGGGACTTGGTTTTGTGAAGGCTTGTTGTGGTTACCTATGCAACACTTCACAATTTGAATGGAGTTGTGGACCCGTGCAACAAAGGTTTCCATCACCTATGTAAAATTTAACACCCCCAAATTCATCAATGACACCTGAAAAAGATAGAATAGTTGCACGACTTAATTGTATACAAATATGTATATGTGTATACATATGCATACATATATGTATATGCATGCATCTACATATACATATCTATATACGTATGCATATGTATATACATATGCATATGTATATACATATGTATGTGTATGTATGCATATATATATACATATACAGTATATGTATGTGGATGTATGCATATATATATACATATGTATATGTATGTATATGGAACCCGTTCATGGCAGCGAGGAACTCGTTCGTTGCTTGCATGGTGGAAGTGGAACTTCTGGGGACGTTCGGTAATTGGTGTCTACCCATCTCCGTATCGGCTTCTGCCCAAACACGATATGGTCTCTGAGCATTGCAGGTTGTGGTGAGACGGCAAAGGTTGCAGACGACAGAACGAGCAGGTACCGGCAAGCAAGTGAAGACAGAATGTTTACTCGGGTAAATGAAAGGCTGGTTGAATGGTGAGAAGAGTGAGGCACTGGGAGCATTCAATGCAGTTCATTTCGGAATAAATGCATATGTATGTATATATGTATTTGCATATGCATATGTATATGTATATAGATATGTATATGCATATACATATACATATACATATATCTATGTACATATACATATGTATATGCATATACATATACATATAGTATATGCATATGCATATGTCTAATATGTATATGTCTATGCATATGGATATGTCTATGCATATGCATATGCATATGTCTAATATGTATATGTCTATGCATATGGATATGTCTATGCATATCTATATATATGTTTGCATATACATATGCATATGTCTATGCATATACATATGCATATGTACATATGGATATGTCTATACATATGGATATGTCTATGTAAACGCGGGGTGGCATGGAGCTTAGGAGAGGTGGCAGCATTTATTTCAGACAGTAGATAGGAATAGGAAGTGGCGGCAAGTGATAAATGCTCAGTAGTGGATTGTTAGGGTGGTGGACTGGGAGGAGTTGACGTGGCAAGGCTGTCACCTTCGGACGTTGAGCCACACAGGTAGTGGCACCCAAGGTGCGTCTGTATCGATCGACGGGTCTTTTTTCCATTTTTTTCCACGCGTGGACAAAGTTGGACCTTCCACGTGGCAAATTATTTGGAAAAAGGAATAGAAAATGACAAAATGTCAATGAAGAAGCAAACATTTGAAACAAAAATAGTGACACATTGCAAATTACATAGAACACACATTGCAATATGATCCTAATACATTGCAAATCAAAACAAAAACGATGCATCTGTAATTCTCATATATTTAAAAATGTCAACGAAGAAGCATACATTGCAAATTACATACAACACTTTTTCGAATCTGATCAGATTACTTCACAAAACAAAACAATAACGATCAATCTGTACTTATCAAAAAGTTACAACTGTCCACAATTTCGGTGCATTTGTAAATATCAATACTTCTAAAGTCTATGAAACTAGCATTTGTAATCTAGCTGCTGCTGTTGTGAAAATGATCTTGGCTGGTTGGGGTGCCAATTGCCATGTTCTCGTCCCCTTCGAGTCGACGGGGATTGTTGCATACATGAGTGGGACTTGGAGTGGTAAATTGGGTGCAAGTGACATGTGTTGGGGGCGGTGGTGAAGACATTTGTACATCCCGAGTGCCAAATTGATATGGATATTGATTGCCCCTAAAGTCAGATTGGGAGAGGCTTGAATAATTCATTGTCGTGGAGAACTGAGGGATATTAATGTTGAGAATATCACGGAAGGCTCCATTACTTTGAGACAACAGATTAGAAGTGTTCCTTAACCGCCTCTCTCTCTGTAAAGCCCTCTGTGCCTCCTCAATCTCTTTTTCCTTTCGGTCATGTTCCTTGTGAAGCCTCTCTTGCTCCTTTTTTTCATCTCTATCTTTTTTTTGTTGTAATTTTTGCTGCTCTTTTTCTTTTCGCAGTATGTCCTTCTCAATTCTAGCATTCTCCTTCAACTCTGCTGCCACAATTCTTGCTTCCCTTTTCTCTGCATTCTGTTGTCTCTTTCTTGCTTTTATCTCCTCCACCTCTTTCTTCCTTTGCTCTTGCTCCATTAATAGCCTCATGTAGTCATTTGTTGTCAACAATTGAGACTGTCTACTGATCCGAATTGCACCTGCTTTGGATTTCATTTGACAGACAGTGTGCACAGGAAACTTGAGGAACTTGTTGATGTGCAGAATTGTTTGTGTTTCTTGTGTCCCATGTGACTGTTTTCCAATGACCTCCTCGACTACTTGTGAGCCCTGTGGTACATCTTCATTGGCTTGTAAATCTGAATTGCAAGAAGGAGCGTAGTAATGGACAACTTGAGAAAGGTCAATTTCTAGTGGTGGTGATGGAAAAGTATAGGCATCCTGTTGTTCTGGGACTTCCAAATCAGTGCCCAAGTTCATTGCTCCCTCAACCAACCAGGATGGTTGGCTTCGTTGTGATGGAAAATCTAAACTTTCACTGAATTGATCAACGGCCCTGTCCACCATGGGAGGGGTGTGTTCATCAACCACCACTTGTGCAACTGATTCAACAAGACATGTATCAGGTGAGTGTTGTGTTTCTATTGTAGGCTGCATGTGTCCATCTAGAAGAGTGGACTGCAATACTATGACATCATCACTTGACACACCAAGTCCAGAAAGGCTGAGAATGCTTTCAACTACGTCAGCATCCTCGCTGACCACAAATGTCTCACTGGGATGCATGTCGTTGACAAGTGCATCGGGATTTAGCGGCCATATACCAATCCTTTTAAACCCAACCTTGATGTTGTCAACTGTCAAAGCTCTTTTCATTGCTTTGTTGCCTAACATTGCAAGTTCTCTCCTCTTCACTTCAATGTTTGGAAACCTTGACAAAAATTCTGCACGTTCTGATTTGAAGTAAGCTTTGAAAGGTGCAAACACACTCACATCCAACGACTGTAGCTTATGTGATGTGTGTGATGGCAATGTTAAAAAATCTATACCGATATCTCTTGCTTCCTGGATGGTTTCGAGTGCTATGTGGCTTCCATGGCCACCAAAGATCAGCAATCCCCTGTTCGTGGGCGAGACACCTCCTGGAATCGAGGTTTTGAAGTGGGTCAACCAATCTATGAACAATTCTTTGGTCATCCATGCATGTGGCTGGGCTGCCATGCAAGCACTTGGCTCACAATCTATGATGTAATTATCTATGTTCACACTCCCCTTGAACAAGTAGAATCCTGGAATGCTTTGCTCGGTAGCATTGACACAACATAGAATGGTTATCCATTCACGGCTCTTTGGGATAATGTAAGAGACATTCCTGCTACCTTTTCTTGCGAGCACCTTCATGGACCCATTTTTGCCTGCTTGGATGCCAGTTTCATCGCAATTCCATATGCGATCAGGACCATATGGCATGGCTTTGTATGCTGTAGACAGTGTTTTGTAGAATGCATCTACAACATCAGGTCTAAGATTGAATGCCCTATCTTTGTCTAGGCCTTCAGCAGTTCGTAATGTGAGTTGAGGATGTCTGTGCTTGAAGCCTGTCCACCAGGACTTCCCTGGGAAGCCATTGATGAAAGGGTTTGGCCTATTTTGACATATTTGAGCAACCTCAGACTTAAGATTGACTATCTCAAGACCATGACCAAGATCAGCCATTTGCTCGCACCATTCCACAATGCGATTTTCTTCCTCTTCTGTGAGGACTGTTGGCGGACCTTTCTTGGAAGTTGTTGTTAGACCCCCTAGCCATTTGGACAGTGTAGCTGTTGGGATCGACCACTTTTTGGAAGCCCTCCTTATCGACATGTCATTCTCTTCAACGTCATAGAGTGCCCTTTTCATGTCATCCTCAGACCACAGCTTCTGTATTTGTTTTACCTTATGCGGTATTTGAGGTGTAGTAACCTCAATCTGTGGTATTTGAGGAGTAGAAACCTCATCTACTTGTGCAACATGATTTATTTTAGGGGGGAATCTGCATCCTCGTTTCTCGGCAGGCAACCTTGTCGTGGCTCTTTTCTTTTTTTTGTTCCCAGTACGGGTCACCACTGCATTGCCCTTGGCCATCTACACAGAATAATTAGAATCAAAACAGTGATGCTTGAACAGAAAAACAATCACTTTGTAATGCAGAACATATGAGAATATGATAAGCAGAGTCAATGATAATGCATAACCTATGAAACATAAATGGTAAACTATGAAATACATCTATATATGTATGAAGAGAGTGTTGTGATGCTTGAACAGAAGAATAATTAGTTTGTGATGCAGAACATATGAGAATATGATAACCAGAGTAAATGATAATGCAGAACCTAGGAAAGATAAATGGTAAACTATGAAACACAAATGCTTTAACAGTTATCTATATATGTATGAAGAGAGAGATGCTTGAACAGAAGATTATTTAGTTTGTGTATGTGTTATCTTTTAGTTTGTGATGCATAACATATGAGAATATGATAACCAGAGTAAATGATAATGCAGAACCTAGGAAAGATAAATGGTAAACTATGAAACACAAATTCTTTAACAATTATCTTTATATGTATGAAGAGAGAGATGCTTGAACAGAGGATTATTTAGTTTGTGATGCAGAACATATGAGAATATGATAACCAAAGTAAATGATAATGCAGAACCTAGGAAAGATAAATGGTAAACTATGAAACACAAATGCTTTAACAGTTATCTTTATATGTATGAAGAGAGTGATGCTTGAACAAAAGATTATTTAGTTTGTGTATGTGTTATCTTTTTAGTTTCTTGCATTTCAATTGAGATTATCTTTTGTAACAAGAGTTTGTTATCTTGAGTTATCTATTCTGGAGTGAGCGACATAAGGAAGTAGAGGAGTAAGAAGCACAAAATTACAAGCTATGCAAGGGAGTTAGAGTTTAAGAACATCTCATATCTCTTAAGCGTTTACAACATTAACATTCTCATGCACAACAAAGTGAAAACCACACTCATGTTTGAACAACAAAAACTTTAGAGACTGATAATGCAGAAGATATGAGAATACGATATCCAGAGTGAATGACAATGTAGAACTGAAAGAAGAATAAGATAACTAGAGTGAATGATAATGCAGAACCTGTGAGATTATGCTAAGCAAAGTCAATGATAATGCAAAACTTATGAGAATAATATAACTAGAGTGAATGATAATGCAGAACCTATGAGAATAAGATAATCAGAGTGAATGATAATGCAAGACCATTGAAATAGAAATGGTAAACCATGACCAATATGTAACATAGAAACGATAATGCAGAACCTATGAGACTACGATAAGCAGAGTGAATGATAACGCAGAACCATTGAGACACATGAAAAGCAGAGTGAATGATAATGCATAACCTATCAAACAAAAATGTTAAACTATGAGTGTAATATTTGCAATATAAACCCTACCGAAACAAAAAGGCTAAACTATGACTGTAACATTTTCAATATAAACCCTAGGGAAACAGAGATGGTAAACTATGACTGTAATATTTGCAATATAAACCCTAGGGAAAGCCTTAAATGGTAAACCATGACTGTAATATATGCATTATAAACCCTATGGAACACATATGCTAACCTATGACTGCAATATTTGCAATATAAACCCTATCGATACATAAAGAAACATATAATATGAGAATAATGGGTGTAATGAAGATCAATATGGGTGCTGTTAATGGCTGTAATGAAGAATAAGTGTGAAAAGGAAAACCTGGTACAATATGGATGCTGGTGCTCTGGAATCTGAGCTGTTGCCTCCCCTTGATGTTAACTCGTTCAATTCTATGCTTGTCACTCCTCCTTTTCTTATGTCGCTCACTGCAGAATGACTAAATACTTGTTGGTTTTCACGGCTATTTGAATTTGATTGATGGTTGTTTGGTGTGGTGAAATAAATTGCTGTCGTCTTTTGAATTTGAGTTATGTTTCGTATGAATTGGAGATTTGATTGATTTCAGCTTTTAATTCTTGACTTGATTGGTTTGGTGGATTGTTTGAAATTGTTTCCATGTTTTTGTTTTGAATAATGGCGGCCTTACAGGAGTGTTAAATGGATGCAGGTGGGATATTTGCGTTTGGCTCCACTATGTGCGCACCCTACTTGGCAAGATGGGACAGATTGAAGCTGATACGTGTTGTAGATCTCATGGTAGATGAGACAGACGAATGCATTTGCGTGTTGGTTTGGTTATGCTATGATGGGAAACAATCTTGTAATGGGTTCGCCAGTCGGTCAAAGATGGGTCAGATGGGTTTCAAAGTTGTTGACTTGGCACCTTGTTTATTTTCTGTAGTTGTGACTAATGTGAAAATGACGCCTGCATTGGTGCGAAAGTTGGGTTTAATAGTTTACGGGGAAGGGTGCATGTCTTAATGTTTGGGCTATTTTTATTCCATGTCGGAATGGTACTTATTATATGTCAGATACAAGTTGGATACACTTCATCATGTTTGGCTGCCAGCGTGTACTTGTTAAGTTTTTAAATTAATGCTAACTTGTTTGCATTTTATATCTAATTTATGTTTGATGTGATCAAGCCTATCTATGGATGAATGTAAGCTTATGTTGTGGCGTACCGGTGTATAGGTGTGGACCCCAATGAATGCATGTCCCATTGCACGTTCGGGCCCTCGCCTACGTATCGGCTCTTCTCCCTTACTAATTTCCCCAATGATATGTTCCTACCTAAAATTTTACCGAAAAAATACCTAAATACTGCGATACTGCCTTCAAATTTTGTCCCCTATAAAACCATTTTCAAATTGGATATAAAGCTCGGAAATATCTCAGCCATCGAAAAATGGAGTAAAGGATTGGAAAGCTGCAACTAAACATATCTCAACTATTTTGAATTATTCACACGCTTGGTTTCGCAGTACAATGATATTACCAACTTATCCATACTGGTGGTGCAGTTAGAGATACACTTTCGCCTTCCTTTCCAAAGGAGTGGAGGTGGAAGAGATAATTTGTGCTCTAAATAGCATATGAACTTAATCTAATTAGTGTGAAATAAAATACCCGAGCGATTGGTTAAGTTTCAATTGAATTTACATGCATTGCAGTCTATAATGGCTAAGCTTGCGGTAAGCGGTTCTGCACTGGCAATGGGCAGTTTGTATAATTCATCACAGAGGTGTGAAATCCATGGCACCCATCTGCAGTTACCACTGAATTCGTGCAAGAAGCCCAAATTTCAGAGATTAAATTGTGGTGCCTCGAACAGTACTCAGGATGACGAGGACCCTGGCAATAGCAGTAACGGCATTGGCAAAATTGCTTTTCAGAGGATTGCAGAAAAATTAAGGAGTTTAGAGCATGGTAATGAAATAAAGAAAGTGGGTTTTGAACTGGATCATGGTTCGTCTGTGAAAAAAAATGGTTTCCTAAGCAGACCAAAGCACAAAATTGGGCATAACTTTGTAAGAAACAGGAGCAGCTCAAATCATCTGAAGCCTATGTCGAAGCAGGGGGAGCTGAAAAAGGAAGAGGAAGATGAAGTAATATCTGAGAAAAAGATGACAGATTTTGTCCCCACATTAGCACAATTGTCAATACCTGAACGAGAGCTAAAGAGGCTTAGAACTCTTGGAAAATACTCAGATAGGAAGGTTACAATTGGGAAGGATGGCATAACAGAGGCTGTTATTAACTATATATATCACCAATGGAAGAAATCTGAGGTTGTCAAGATCAAATGTGGTGGTATGTCTGCGAATATGAAGAAACAACAGGACATTTTGGAGGTTAGTTTTTTTTTTTTTCTCAAAATTTTTTCTTTTGTTTTTTCTAAAATGGGAAATTTTGAGTTCCTGTTGTTTCTCATGATAATATTAAATATTGAATTTAAATCCTCTCATTGGTCTCAATAACTTATTGAAACTTAGTTATTGAAACTGTTGAAACTGGAATATATGGAATGACAAGATCTAGTTTACACCCGAGCTAAGTCATGATGTCAAATCCCAGGGATGGAACGACTATATTTGAGTAGTATATAAGGTAAAAGGGAAGGATCATTGAACAAAGGTTGTCATTGATGAAGAGGATTGATGTCAAAAGTTATCATTGTGTCAAGGAGTACTTGAATTATCATTATATTCCTCTTGACTTATCATTTTGAGTTGCAGAGATTTGCAGAAATATATGTTACATTTTTGGTTGTATGCTATGTGTCAGAAGATCAAGAAACATACATTATCAGTTTTATTGAGGAGTGAGTGCCTTTCGGAAGTTGGTGTTATTGCTGTATGTTTGCAATATTATGCATGTATGTATTCACTATGTCAATGGTGGTCCGGAAGACTGTACTAGAATGTTTTAGTTCAGGATTTATCAGGTTCAACGTTTCTCAGGTCTTCCTTATGGAGATGTTGTAGGTTCTGCGGTTTGAAAGAAGAGTATGCCTACACTTTTTCTATCATATTCTAGAGTTTTCGGAGGATATGTTTAGCATGCAGAAAGTTTGAAGTGACAAAAGGTTCTCTGTGTTTGTCTGTCAACCTATTGGTGTTCAAGGTCTATGCAATAACGACTAGCAACATGCGGAATTCAAATCTTGCATGTGGTGTTAAGATATGACCTGATTAAGATTCCTGTGGTAGCGTTCAGTATCATGTTCTTTTGGCAGCCACAAAATTTGATTTTGGATCGACCTGTTACACATTTCATGTAATTTGAATTTAGGTCCACCTTATGTCATCCTGGCTATTTGCAGATCCCTGGCCGACATAGAAGAGTATTAATGTAATATCATGTATATATTTCTCAGTTGTACAGATGCATGGTGTGAAGTATGTCAAGTAGAATTGCACCGGTATGAAGAAAAGTTGGTTGCAGGTGTAAATTGAAGAGAAGGTGGTGAATACAAAAGGGAAAAAGGAATTTCAATGTGTGCACCGGTATTAGAAGATCATATGCAGTGAGGAAGAGTGCCAGCTGTAACTCTGACATGTGTATGAGACATATAGAAGATCTGCAAGCATTATCTCTGTATTGCGATAGGATTGGTGTCCTACCTATTGTGCTGTTTCAATTGGGGATTGGTGTCTCTGGTAGGTTGGTGCCTACAAATACATTAGGGGATTGGTGTCTTCGGTAGGTTGGTGCTTGCTTCAGTGTGTAAAATTCACTTGTATATTTTTGCTTTGTGAGGCTGGATTTTGGCAAAAGATCCAAGCAACTATTCTCACCATGGTTTTTCCCATCTTGGGTTTCCATGTATACCTAGTGTTCTCTCATGTGTATGTGTGCTCTTGATGTTGCTTAGTAGTAGTGGAGATTAATGTTTCATCTTCAGTTACTTATGTTGAGGTTAGTAGTGAGGAATAATATATTCTGATAATTGTGGCAGAGTTAAGAATTTTAAATAGATTTGATCTATTGATTCACCCTCCCATCCTCCCCCCAGTAGATTGTGTGCCCTACAATTGGTATTAGAGCCAAGTTCCTTTGAAGAAGCCTAACAATTTAAGGTATTTTTGGGATGGCACACTCAGTTGCTCAGGAAGGATTCTCTGGAAATAAAGCACCACTCTTTGATGGATCCAATTTTGCTTTTTTGGAAAGTTAGGATGGAGTCCTACTTGATGGCTCTAGGACTTGATATCTGGATGTTAGTATTAGAGGGATATGAGATTCTTGCAAACCCTCTTAGGGATCAAGCCAAAAAGAGGGCTTGCGAAAGTAATGCTAAGGCATGGAATGCTATTCTATGTGAATTGACTAACTCTGAATTTGTGAAAGTGATGTAGTGCAAAACAATGAAGGAAATATGGGAAAAATTGCTTACCATCTATGAAGGTGATGACAAATTCAAAGAGGCAAAGCTGCAAATTCATAGATCTCAGTTTGAAATCCTGAAGATGAAAGAATATGAAAATATCGCCGCATTCTTGCTTTGGGTTGATGAAGTTGTCAACTCTATCCGAGGTCTTGGAGAAGAATTGAAAGAAAAGGTTGTTGTGAAAAATGAACTCAAATCTCTTCCTAGAAGGTTTGATTCTAAAGTCTTTGCAATTGAAGAAGCGAAGGATCTGAATGCTTTGAAGTCGATCGAATTGCATGGACTTCTAACTGCTTTTGAAATGAGATTTGATAGTGAAGATTCTATAAGGAAAGAAGCGAAATTCAGGGTATCTAAGAAGTAGGTTGATCAAGATTCTGATATTGGATCAGATCCAAAGGAAGCCAATTTTGTTAGAAAGATACAAAGAGGTTTCGGTAAGTATAAAGGCAAGTTACCTTTCAAGTGTTTTAATTGTGGTGAAGTAGGACATTTTATGGCTAAGTGTCCCCATAAGGATTCT
>CM021107.1:489808245-489845829 GCA_007115665.2 Sequoiadendron giganteum
AATGGAACACTTCAAGAACTCCATTGAATTGCAAGTCAATGTACTAGTTTTATCAGAAAGTATATTGTCAACTTGCCCAAGTTCCTCATTTAAATTGGATGTTCGAGTTCATGCAGGCTTGTTAGTTTCTTCATCATACATGTTTTGGTCTTCATCGATGAATCTATATTGATACTTTCTTATGCTCATATAATGGGTATAAGCATTACAGAACTGTTGTTATATCAGCATTGCAATGTTGTGCTCATTCAGATTTGATTTTTAAAATAGTTTCACTTATTTGTACAACATATTGCTATACAAGTTTTTAAAGAATTTGATAATAATTTACCATCAATAGCTCATTAGTCATTAGTGTCATCACATGGCAGGACATAATGAGTAGATCCAAATTGCCAATAAGAATATTCAGTAGGAAAAAAATCATCTAAAAACAGCAAATAAAGATGCATACAAACCTTGGACTATAATTGGTAATTTCAACTTTCAGCTCATTTGCAATGGATTTTGATTTTCAGCTACTATTATCATTTTTAGTCAAATGACTATATTTTGATTTATGGTTTTACAATAGGCATTGCTTAATTAATGTAGCTCATAAATTTTTGTTATCAGAAAATCAGCCACCTCCCAAACAAAAACAAATAAAGGAGAGAAACAATGAAAAGCCTATAATATTAACATCCTATGATGCCGAAATCATAGCCAAAATGCACTCAACATAGCTAAGCTAAGTACACCTGTTATAATTGAAAGAATCCAGAGTATGTGATAATCAATACAAGCTACATAAAAATATCAATATTTGAGTTCACATAAAGATAGGAGATAAAAGAAAATATAGATATTTTTTGTGAAAGAATGTTAAATGGGAGTTTAAAATTGATCCCCCACCTCCCAAACAAAAACAAATAGAGGAGAGAAACACTTGAAAACCAAAAAGATTGGTGTCTCAATACATCTAGACAACTATCTTACTAAAGCCTAGTAACTATTCTCCATAGGAAGTAAATTGGGGGAAAAAATAGATGATGTCTACACCAACTAGACATACATAGGACTAGAAAGCCCCGATAAACCATAAGGGCCACTAGAGATTCATTAAAGAAGGATATGATCCCATAGCATATAGGTCTCAATTCTCATATGTGATAGAAATAAAAGCTATGAAGAGGATCCTATCTATAGTTTTTTTCCTTAGAATATTATTTCTACGTTGTCTTTTTAGTATCCATTCCGTTTTTCCTCTTTAGTGCAACTATTGTTCTCCCATCTATGTTTGTTTAACATTCTTATTATTCAAATTGATAGCAAGAATGAACATCATTTATACATGATTGAAGTATATTTTATCCATTGAATCAGACTCATCCTTATTCAATCTCTTCTTCTTCATAGCTCTGTTCTTCTTGATAGCTCTTACTCTTACAAGTATAGCATTGTTGTTTCATTTTTTATCGTTCAATTATTTCTAAGAGTATGATTTCTTGATGTCATACTATAACATACAATTTTTCTTTCCTTGAAAACCTGCTCTTCATCACCTCAGGATATAAGATTTACAATTGTGGACTTATGGTGAAATAAGTCTAATATGTCTAAGAGACTTCAAACTTACATGTATAACATAAGACCCTTGTTCATTTGCAATCACTTCAATTAGATGCATGGTTAGTTTGTTCATCAGTTACACTCAATCTTACATGTATGATTTTGTTCTTACACTTTTTATCAATATTTGATATGTATATGTATATGCATATGTATATGCATATGTATGTGCATACATATACATATGCAATTGTATATACATATATGCATATGTACATGTATATGTATATATGCATACGCAAACAAAAAATGAAGTTGTTTTAGATGTAGAGTGGAGCGAATGGATGGAACATGCATAATTTGAAACAATGACACCATTACACTCTCCCTTAAGCTATGCATTGTACCTTACATTCGTTACACTCTCCATCCAAAATGCATTGCATATGCATATATACATTTACATATACATATGCATATATGTATATGTGTATATATACAACCTAATTGGATGTACGCTTTGTTTTTTGTTCAATTAAAGTGACTGTAAATATTGGCCCCTCTCCCTTACAACTAACTATGATGATGGTTGACTCCTACTTATGCTATAACCATTTCTTATATAGATACTGAAATATAATTTCATACAACATTATCAAATGTATATATAACTTCGAACAACAATATGGTATAGATGGATGGTTAGTTTGTTCATCCATTAGAATCAATCTTATAGGTTTTGCATTATCATTGATTCTGATTTTGGGTAATGCTCCATCAATTTTTTATTTGATTTATGTTTGATGTGATCAAGCCTATCTATGGATGAAATTAACCTTACATTGTGGAGGACCAGCGTATAGGTGTGGGACCCAACGAGCGCATGGACCATAGAAAATTAGGGCCCCCGCTTACGTATTAGGGGAGAGGAACCGATACGTATGCACCCAAAATCACACTGTCCACATGGCAGGCCACGTGGACCAATAACATTTAAATGAAAAAAAAACCCATATCCTTCAATAAGTCTGTAATGCAAATGTTTCTATCTTTTCTTAGGTGCCATTGGTTATTTTGGGGGTGTTATCTTTTGCATAGGTTATTTTCCATCATATCAGTCATCCAATTATTGTACCTTAATTTTGTGTCTTGGAAATATATGGGGGGTGTTTTATTTTTTTTAGGTTCTGCTTCATCAACATAGACATAGACAAATACATAGGCATAGACATATACATAGACATAGACATATACATAGACATATAGATAGACATATACATACACATATACATAGACATATGGATATGTATATCAGATATTAAATGCACACATAATTGTAATTATTTTGAAACAAAACAATTACACGCTGGCAGCCAAACATGATGAAGTGTATCCAACTTGTATATGCTTAAGGTCTTTGCATCTTACTTATATATATATATATATATATATATATATATATATATATGCATATGTATAGACATATTCATATACATATACATATGTTTATGTTTATGTATATGTATATGTATATGAATATGTCTATATATTTATGTATATGTATATGTGTATGTGTTTTTGTATGTCTATGTCTATGTCTGCATGTATGTGTATGTAAATCTATGTAAATCTATGTAAATCTGTATGGATATGTAAATATGTATATGTCTATGTCTATGTCTATGTCTATGTTTATGTCTATGTCTATGTCTATGTCTATGTTTATGTGTATGTGTATGGATATGTGTATGTCTATGTGTATGTCTATGTTTATGTGTATGTATATGTGTATGTGTATGTCTATATTTATGTCTATATGTAAATATGTATTTGTATATGTAAATGTGTATGGATATGTGTATGTCTATGACTATGTGTATGTCTATGTATATGTGTATGTGTATGTCTATATTTATGTCTATATGTAAATATGTATTTATATATGTAAATGTGTATGTGTGAATGTGTATGTCTATATGTAAATGTGTGTGTGTATAGATGTGTGAAGAGGTCTTAAGTGGACAACCTTGCCACGTCTACTTCTCTCACTCAGCTACCCTAACAATCCACTGCGTCACATTTATCACTCGCTGCCTCTTCCTATACTTCTCTATAGTCATGTTTAATTCACTTATATCTATGTGTATATGTATGTGTATGTATATGTCTATATTCATAAATTCAGACCTGCAACAATTGTATCTTTTCTATGTGCCATTGATTAATTTGGGGGTGTCAACTTTATATGGTGTGCACCTATACGCCGGTCCTCCACAACGTCAAAAAAAATTCATCCATAGATAGGCTTGATCACATCAAACATAAATCACATATAAAATGCACACAAGTTAGCATTAATTTAAACAAGGTGCCAAGTCAACAACTTTGAAACCCATCCGACCCATCTTTGACCGATTGGCGAACCCATTACAAGAATGTTTCCCATTGTAGCATAACCAAACCAACACGCAAATGCATTCGCCTGTCCCGTCTACCATGAGATATACAACACGTATCAGCTTCAATCTGTCCCATCTTGCCAAGTAGGGTGCGCACGTATTGGAGCCAAACACAAATATCCCACCAGCATCCATTTAACACTCTTGTAAGGCCGCCATTATTCAAAACAAAAGCATGGAAACAATTTCAAAGAATCCACCAAACCAATCAAGTCAAGAATTAAAGGCTGAAATCAATCAAATCTCCAATTCATACGAAACATAACTCAAATTCAAAAGAGGACAGCAATTTATTTCACCACACTAAACAACCATCAATCAGATTCAAATAATTCCCAAGTCAAATAGCCATGAAAACCTTCAAGTATTGACATGTATTACAATAGATCAATATTGAGCACTAAAGCTTTCTTACAACATGTATTTAGGGGACCTAGTTTTCCCAAGGCCTTTCATGCTTGCCTATGTAGCACTTCACATAGATTACCATAGCTTTGTATTTGAATGACTTAGGGGACTTGGTTTTGTGAAGGCTTGTCATGGTTCCCTATGCAACACTTCACAATTCAAATGGAGTTGTGGACCTGTGCAACATAGGTTGCCATCAAACGAGCGTTCATAAAATCAAGTCTCCCTAAAACATGTCTGTATTGCTCAGTTGATTGAATTGATGAAGCATAACCTATATTTATATTTGTATGTCTATGTTTTATGTATATACATGTGTGGCCTATGTAGCACTTCACATAGATTACCATAGCTTTGTATTTGAATGACTTAGGGGACTTGGTTTTGTGAAGGCTTGTTGTGGTTACCTATGCAACACTTCACAATTTGAATGGAGTTGTGGACCCGTGCAACAAAGGTTTCCATCACCTATGTAAAATTTAACACCCCCAAATTCATCAATGACACCTGAAAAAGATAGAATAGTTGCACGACTTAATTGTATACAAATATGTATATGTGTATACATATGCATACATATATGTATATGCATGCATCTACATATACATATCTATATACGTATGCATATGTATATACATATGCATATGTATATACATATGTATGTGTATGTATGCATATATATATACATATACAGTATATGTATGTGGATGTATGCATATATATATACATATGTATATGTATGTATATGGAACCCGTTCATGGCAGCGAGGAACTCGTTCGTTGCTTGCATGGTGGAAGTGGAACTTCTGGGGACGTTCGGTAATTGGTGTCTACCCATCTCCGTATCGGCTTCTGCCCAAACACGATATGGTCTCTGAGCATTGCAGGTTGTGGTGAGACGGCAAAGGTTGCAGACGACAGAACGAGCAGGTACCGGCAAGCAAGTGAAGACAGAATGTTTACTCGGGTAAATGAAAGGCTGGTTGAATGGTGAGAAGAGTGAGGCACTGGGAGCATTCAATGCAGTTCATTTCGGAATAAATGCATATGTATGTATATATGTATTTGCATATGCATATGTATATGTATATAGATATGTATATGCATATACATATACATATACATATATCTATGTACATATACATATGTATATGCATATACATATACATATAGTATATGCATATGCATATGTCTAATATGTATATGTCTATGCATATGGATATGTCTATGCATATGCATATGCATATGTCTAATATGTATATGTCTATGCATATGGATATGTCTATGCATATCTATATATATGTTTGCATATACATATGCATATGTCTATGCATATACATATGCATATGTACATATGGATATGTCTATACATATGGATATGTCTATGTAAACGCGGGGTGGCATGGAGCTTAGGAGAGGTGGCAGCATTTATTTCAGACAGTAGATAGGAATAGGAAGTGGCGGCAAGTGATAAATGCTCAGTAGTGGATTGTTAGGGTGGTGGACTGGGAGGAGTTGACGTGGCAAGGCTGTCACCTTCGGACGTTGAGCCACACAGGTAGTGGCACCCAAGGTGCGTCTGTATCGATCGACGGGTCTTTTTTCCATTTTTTTCCACGCGTGGACAAAGTTGGACCTTCCACGTGGCAAATTATTTGGAAAAAGGAATAGAAAATGACAAAATGTCAATGAAGAAGCAAACATTTGAAACAAAAATAGTGACACATTGCAAATTACATAGAACACACATTGCAATATGATCCTAATACATTGCAAATCAAAACAAAAACGATGCATCTGTAATTCTCATATATTTAAAAATGTCAACGAAGAAGCATACATTGCAAATTACATACAACACTTTTTCGAATCTGATCAGATTACTTCACAAAACAAAACAATAACGATCAATCTGTACTTATCAAAAAGTTACAACTGTCCACAATTTCGGTGCATTTGTAAATATCAATACTTCTAAAGTCTATGAAACTAGCATTTGTAATCTAGCTGCTGCTGTTGTGAAAATGATCTTGGCTGGTTGGGGTGCCAATTGCCATGTTCTCGTCCCCTTCGAGTCGACGGGGATTGTTGCATACATGAGTGGGACTTGGAGTGGTAAATTGGGTGCAAGTGACATGTGTTGGGGGCGGTGGTGAAGACATTTGTACATCCCGAGTGCCAAATTGATATGGATATTGATTGCCCCTAAAGTCAGATTGGGAGAGGCTTGAATAATTCATTGTCGTGGAGAACTGAGGGATATTAATGTTGAGAATATCACGGAAGGCTCCATTACTTTGAGACAACAGATTAGAAGTGTTCCTTAACCGCCTCTCTCTCTGTAAAGCCCTCTGTGCCTCCTCAATCTCTTTTTCCTTTCGGTCATGTTCCTTGTGAAGCCTCTCTTGCTCCTTTTTTTCATCTCTATCTTTTTTTTGTTGTAATTTTTGCTGCTCTTTTTCTTTTCGCAGTATGTCCTTCTCAATTCTAGCATTCTCCTTCAACTCTGCTGCCACAATTCTTGCTTCCCTTTTCTCTGCATTCTGTTGTCTCTTTCTTGCTTTTATCTCCTCCACCTCTTTCTTCCTTTGCTCTTGCTCCATTAATAGCCTCATGTAGTCATTTGTTGTCAACAATTGAGACTGTCTACTGATCCGAATTGCACCTGCTTTGGATTTCATTTGACAGACAGTGTGCACAGGAAACTTGAGGAACTTGTTGATGTGCAGAATTGTTTGTGTTTCTTGTGTCCCATGTGACTGTTTTCCAATGACCTCCTCGACTACTTGTGAGCCCTGTGGTACATCTTCATTGGCTTGTAAATCTGAATTGCAAGAAGGAGCGTAGTAATGGACAACTTGAGAAAGGTCAATTTCTAGTGGTGGTGATGGAAAAGTATAGGCATCCTGTTGTTCTGGGACTTCCAAATCAGTGCCCAAGTTCATTGCTCCCTCAACCAACCAGGATGGTTGGCTTCGTTGTGATGGAAAATCTAAACTTTCACTGAATTGATCAACGGCCCTGTCCACCATGGGAGGGGTGTGTTCATCAACCACCACTTGTGCAACTGATTCAACAAGACATGTATCAGGTGAGTGTTGTGTTTCTATTGTAGGCTGCATGTGTCCATCTAGAAGAGTGGACTGCAATACTATGACATCATCACTTGACACACCAAGTCCAGAAAGGCTGAGAATGCTTTCAACTACGTCAGCATCCTCGCTGACCACAAATGTCTCACTGGGATGCATGTCGTTGACAAGTGCATCGGGATTTAGCGGCCATATACCAATCCTTTTAAACCCAACCTTGATGTTGTCAACTGTCAAAGCTCTTTTCATTGCTTTGTTGCCTAACATTGCAAGTTCTCTCCTCTTCACTTCAATGTTTGGAAACCTTGACAAAAATTCTGCACGTTCTGATTTGAAGTAAGCTTTGAAAGGTGCAAACACACTCACATCCAACGACTGTAGCTTATGTGATGTGTGTGATGGCAATGTTAAAAAATCTATACCGATATCTCTTGCTTCCTGGATGGTTTCGAGTGCTATGTGGCTTCCATGGCCACCAAAGATCAGCAATCCCCTGTTCGTGGGCGAGACACCTCCTGGAATCGAGGTTTTGAAGTGGGTCAACCAATCTATGAACAATTCTTTGGTCATCCATGCATGTGGCTGGGCTGCCATGCAAGCACTTGGCTCACAATCTATGATGTAATTATCTATGTTCACACTCCCCTTGAACAAGTAGAATCCTGGAATGCTTTGCTCGGTAGCATTGACACAACATAGAATGGTTATCCATTCACGGCTCTTTGGGATAATGTAAGAGACATTCCTGCTACCTTTTCTTGCGAGCACCTTCATGGACCCATTTTTGCCTGCTTGGATGCCAGTTTCATCGCAATTCCATATGCGATCAGGACCATATGGCATGGCTTTGTATGCTGCAGACAGTGTTTTGTAGAATGCATCTACAACATCAGGTCTAAGATTGAATGCCCTATCTTTGTCTAGGCCTTCAGCAGTTCGTAATGTGAGTTGAGGATGTCTGTGCTTGAAGCCTGTCCACCAGGACTTCCCTGGGAAGCCATTGATGAAAGGGTTTGGCCTATTTTGACATATTTGAGCAACCTCAGACTTAAGATTGACTATCTCAAGACCATGACCAAGATCAGCCATTTGCTCGCACCATTCCACAATGCGATTTTCTTCCTCTTCTGTGAGGACTGTTGGCGGACCTTTCTTGGAAGTTGTTGTTAGACCCCCTAGCCATTTGGACAGTGTAGCTGTTGGGATCGACCACTTTTTGGAAGCCCTCCTTATCGACATGTCATTCTCTTCAACGTCATAGAGTGCCCTTTTCATGTCATCCTCAGACCACAGCTTCTGTATTTGTTTTACCTTATGCGGTATTTGAGGTGTAGTAACCTCAATCTGTGGTATTTGAGGAGTAGAAACCTCATCTACTTGTGCAACATGATTTATTTTAGGGGGGAATCTGCATCCTCGTTTCTCGGCAGGCAACCTTGTCGTGGCTCTTTTCTTTTTTTTGTTCCCAGTACGGGTCACCACTGCATTGCCCTTGGCCATCTACACAGAATAATTAGAATCAAAACAGTGATGCTTGAACAGAAAAACAATCACTTTGTAATGCAGAACATATGAGAATATGATAAGCAGAGTCAATGATAATGCATAACCTATGAAACATAAATGGTAAACTATGAAATACATCTATATATGTATGAAGAGAGTGTTGTGATGCTTGAACAGAAGAATAATTAGTTTGTGATGCAGAACATATGAGAATATGATAACCAGAGTAAATGATAATGCAGAACCTAGGAAAGATAAATGGTAAACTATGAAACACAAATGCTTTAACAGTTATCTATATATGTATGAAGAGAGAGATGCTTGAACAGAAGATTATTTAGTTTGTGTATGTGTTATCTTTTAGTTTGTGATGCATAACATATGAGAATATGATAACCAGAGTAAATGATAATGCAGAACCTAGGAAAGATAAATGGTAAACTATGAAACACAAATTCTTTAACAATTATCTTTATATGTATGAAGAGAGAGATGCTTGAACAGAGGATTATTTAGTTTGTGATGCAGAACATATGAGAATATGATAACCAAAGTAAATGATAATGCAGAACCTAGGAAAGATAAATGGTAAACTATGAAACACAAATGCTTTAACAGTTATCTTTATATGTATGAAGAGAGTGATGCTTGAACAAAAGATTATTTAGTTTGTGTATGTGTTATCTTTTTAGTTTCTTGCATTTCAATTGAGATTATCTTTTGTAACAAGAGTTTGTTATCTTGAGTTATCTATTCTGGAGTGAGCGACATAAGGAAGTAGAGGAGTAAGAAGCACAAAATTACAAGCTATGCAAGGGAGTTAGAGTTTAAGAACATCTCATATCTCTTAAGCGTTTACAACATTAACATTCTCATGCACAACAAAGTGAAAACCACACTCATGTTTGAACAACAAAAACTTTAGAGACTGATAATGCAGAAGATATGAGAATACGATATCCAGAGTGAATGACAATGTAGAACTGAAAGAAGAATAAGATAACTAGAGTGAATGATAATGCAGAACCTGTGAGATTATGCTAAGCAAAGTCAATGATAATGCAAAACTTATGAGAATAATATAACTAGAGTGAATGATAATGCAGAACCTATGAGAATAAGATAATCAGAGTGAATGATAATGCAAGACCATTGAAATAGAAATGGTAAACCATGACCAATATGTAACATAGAAACGATAATGCAGAACCTATGAGACTACGATAAGCAGAGTGAATGATAACGCAGAACCATTGAGACACATGAAAAGCAGAGTGAATGATAATGCATAACCTATCAAACAAAAATGTTAAACTATGAGTGTAATATTTGCAATATAAACCCTACCGAAACAAAAAGGCTAAACTATGACTGTAACATTTTCAATATAAACCCTAGGGAAACAGAGATGGTAAACTATGACTGTAATATTTGCAATATAAACCCTAGGGAAAGCCTTAAATGGTAAACCATGACTGTAATATATGCATTATAAACCCTATGGAACACATATGCTAACCTATGACTGCAATATTTGCAATATAAACCCTATCGATACATAAAGAAACATATAATATGAGAATAATGGGTGTAATGAAGATCAATATGGGTGCTGTTAATGGCTGTAATGAAGAATAAGTGTGAAAAGGAAAACCTGGTACAATATGGATGCTGGTGCTCTGGAATCTGAGCTGTTGCCTCCCCTTGATGTTAACTCGTTCAATTCTATGCTTGTCACTCCTCCTTTTCTTATGTCGCTCACTGCAGAATGACTAAATACTTGTTGGTTTTCACGGCTATTTGAATTTGATTGATGGTTGTTTGGTGTGGTGAAATAAATTGCTGTCGTCTTTTGAATTTGAGTTATGTTTCGTATGAATTGGAGATTTGATTGATTTCAGCTTTTAATTCTTGACTTGATTGGTTTGGTGGATTGTTTGAAATTGTTTCCATGTTTTTGTTTTGAATAATGGCGGCCTTACAGGAGTGTTAAATGGATGCAGGTGGGATATTTGCGTTTGGCTCCACTATGTGCGCACCCTACTTGGCAAGATGGGACAGATTGAAGCTGATACGTGTTGTAGATCTCATGGTAGATGAGACAGACGAATGCATTTGCGTGTTGGTTTGGTTATGCTATGATGGGAAACAATCTTGTAATGGGTTCGCCAGTCGGTCAAAGATGGGTCAGATGGGTTTCAAAGTTGTTGACTTGGCACCTTGTTTATTTTCTGTAGTTGTGACTAATGTGAAAATGACGCCTGCATTGGTGCGAAAGTTGGGTTTAATAGTTTACGGGGAAGGGTGCATGTCTTAATGTTTGGGCTATTTTTATTCCATGTCGGAATGGTACTTATTATATGTCAGATACAAGTTGGATACACTTCATCATGTTTGGCTGCCAGCGTGTACTTGTTAAGTTTTTAAATTAATGCTAACTTGTTTGCATTTTATATCTAATTTATGTTTGATGTGATCAAGCCTATCTATGGATGAATGTAAGCTTATGTTGTGGCGTACCGGTGTATAGGTGTGGACCCCAATGAATGCATGTCCCATTGCACGTTCGGGCCCTCGCCTACGTATCGGCTCTTCTCCCTTACTAATTTCCCCAATGATATGTTCCTACCTAAAATTTTACCGAAAAAATACCTAAATACTGCGATACTGCCTTCAAATTTTGTCCCCTATAAAACCATTTTCAAATTGGATATAAAGCTCGGAAATATCTCAGCCATCGAAAAATGGAGTAAAGGATTGGAAAGCTGCAACTAAACATATCTCAACTATTTTGAATTATTCACACGCTTGGTTTCGCAGTACAATGATATTACCAACTTATCCATACTGGTGGTGCAGTTAGAGATACACTTTCGCCTTCCTTTCCAAAGGAGTGGAGGTGGAAGAGATAATTTGTGCTCTAAATAGCATATGAACTTAATCTAATTAGTGTGAAATAAAATACCCGAGCGATTGGTTAAGTTTCAATTGAATTTACATGCATTGCAGTCTATAATGGCTAAGCTTGCGGTAAGCGGTTCTGCACTGGCAATGGGCAGTTTGTATAATTCATCACAGAGGTGTGAAATCCATGGCACCCATCTGCAGTTACCACTGAATTCGTGCAAGAAGCCCAAATTTCAGAGATTAAATTGTGGTGCCTCGAACAGTACTCAGGATGACGAGGACCCTGGCAATAGCAGTAACGGCATTGGCAAAATTGCTTTTCAGAGGATTGCAGAAAAATTAAGGAGTTTAGAGCATGGTAATGAAATAAAGAAAGTGGGTTTTGAACTGGATCATGGTTCGTCTGTGAAAAAAAATGGTTTCCTAAGCAGACCAAAGCACAAAATTGGGCATAACTTTGTAAGAAACAGGAGCAGCTCAAATCATCTGAAGCCTATGTCGAAGCAGGGGGAGCTGAAAAAGGAAGAGGAAGATGAAGTAATATCTGAGAAAAAGATGACAGATTTTGTCCCCACATTAGCACAATTGTCAATACCTGAACGAGAGCTAAAGAGGCTTAGAACTCTTGGAAAATACTCAGATAGGAAGGTTACAATTGGGAAGGATGGCATAACAGAGGCTGTTATTAACTATATATATCACCAATGGAAGAAATCTGAGGTTGTCAAGATCAAATGTGGTGGTATGTCTGCGAATATGAAGAAACAACAGGACATTTTGGAGGTTAGTTTTTTTTTTTTTCTCAAAATTTTTTCTTTTGTTTTTTCTAAAATGGGAAATTTTGAGTTCCTGTTGTTTCTCATGATAATATTAAATATTGAATTTAAATCCTCTCATTGGTCTCAATAACTTATTGAAACTTAGTTATTGAAACTGTTGAAACTGGAATATATGGAATGACAAGATCTAGTTTACACCCGAGCTAAGTCATGATGTCAAATCCCAGGGATGGAACGACTATATTTGAGTAGTATATAAGGTAAAAGGGAAGGATCATTGAACAAAGGTTGTCATTGATGAAGAGGATTGATGTCAAAAGTTATCATTGTGTCAAGGAGTACTTGAATTATCATTATATTCCTCTTGACTTATCATTTTGAGTTGCAGAGATTTGCAGAAATATATGTTACATTTTTGGTTGTATGCTATGTGTCAGAAGATCAAGAAACATACATTATCAGTTTTATTGAGGAGTGAGTGCCTTTCGGAAGTTGGTGTTATTGCTGTATGTTTGCAATATTATGCATGTATGTATTCACTATGTCAATGGTGGTCCGGAAGACTGTACTAGAATGTTTTAGTTCAGGATTTATCAGGTTCAACGTTTCTCAGGTCTTCCTTATGGAGATGTTGTAGGTTCTGCGGTTTGAAAGAAGAGTATGCCTACACTTTTTCTATCATATTCTAGAGTTTTCGGAGGATATGTTTAGCATGCAGAAAGTTTGAAGTGACAAAAGGTTCTCTGTGTTTGTCTGTCAACCTATTGGTGTTCAAGGTCTATGCAATAACGACTAGCAACATGCGGAATTCAAATCTTGCATGTGGTGTTAAGATATGACCTGATTAAGATTCCTGTGGTAGCGTTCAGTATCATGTTCTTTTGGCAGCCACAAAATTTGATTTTGGATCGACCTGTTACACATTTCATGTAATTTGAATTTAGGTCCACCTTATGTCATCCTGGCTATTTGCAGATCCCTGGCCGACATAGAAGAGTATTAATGTAATATCATGTATATATTTCTCAGTTGTACAGATGCATGGTGTGAAGTATGTCAAGTAGAATTGCACCGGTATGAAGAAAAGTTGGTTGCAGGTGTAAATTGAAGAGAAGGTGGTGAATACAAAAGGGAAAAAGGAATTTCAATGTGTGCACCGGTATTAGAAGATCATATGCAGTGAGGAAGAGTGCCAGCTGTAACTCTGACATGTGTATGAGACATATAGAAGATCTGCAAGCATTATCTCTGTATTGCGATAGGATTGGTGTCCTACCTATTGTGCTGTTTCAATTGGGGATTGGTGTCTCTGGTAGGTTGGTGCCTACAAATACATTAGGGGATTGGTGTCTTCGGTAGGTTGGTGCTTGCTTCAGTGTGTAAAATTCACTTGTATATTTTTGCTTTGTGAGGCTGGATTTTGGCAAAAGATCCAAGCAACTATTCTCACCATGGTTTTTCCCATCTTGGGTTTCCATGTATACCTAGTGTTCTCTCATGTGTATGTGTGCTCTTGATGTTGCTTAGTAGTAGTGGAGATTAATGTTTCATCTTCAGTTACTTATGTTGAGGTTAGTAGTGAGGAATAATATATTCTGATAATTGTGGCAGAGTTAAGAATTTTAAATAGATTTGATCTATTGATTCACCCTCCCATCCTCCCCCCAGTAGATTGTGTGCCCTACAATTGGTATTAGAGCCAAGTTCCTTTGAAGAAGCCTAACAATTTAAGGTATTTTTGGGATGGCACACTCAGTTGCTCAGGAAGGATTCTCTGGAAATAAAGCACCACTCTTTGATGGATCCAATTTTGCTTTTTTGGAAAGTTAGGATGGAGTCCTACTTGATGGCTCTAGGACTTGATATCTGGATGTTAGTATTAGAGGGATATGAGATTCTTGCAAACCCTCTTAGGGATCAAGCCAAAAAGAGGGCTTGCGAAAGTAATGCTAAGGCATGGAATGCTATTCTATGTGAATTGACTAACTCTGAATTTGTGAAAGTGATGTAGTGCAAAACAATGAAGGAAATATGGGAAAAATTGCTTACCATCTATGAAGGTGATGACAAATTCAAAGAGGCAAAGCTGCAAATTCATAGATCTCAGTTTGAAATCCTGAAGATGAAAGAATATGAAAATATCGCCGCATTCTTGCTTTGGGTTGATGAAGTTGTCAACTCTATCCGAGGTCTTGGAGAAGAATTGAAAGAAAAGGTTGTTGTGAAAAATGAACTCAAATCTCTTCCTAGAAGGTTTGATTCTAAAGTCTTTGCAATTGAAGAAGCGAAGGATCTGAATGCTTTGAAGTCGATCGAATTGCATGGACTTCTAACTGCTTTTGAAATGAGATTTGATAGTGAAGATTCTATAAGGAAAGAAGCGAAATTCAGGGTATCTAAGAAGTAGGTTGATCAAGATTCTGATATTGGATCAGATCCAAAGGAAGCCAATTTTGTTAGAAAGATACAAAGAGGTTTCGGTAAGTATAAAGGCAAGTTACCTTTCAAGTGTTTTAATTGTGGTGAAGTAGGACATTTTATGGCTAAGTGTCCCCATAAGGATTCTAACAATGTTGAGAAAAAGTATAGAAATAAATCATTTTAGAGAAGATATAAATGTTTGAGGAAACAAAAGAGTTTCTACACTAATGAGGAAGAAGACTACTCTACTAATGAAGAAGACAAAGATATCTTTGGAGATGAAAAAGAAAAGGTTGTATTCATGGCATTTGAAAATACTGAAGAAGATGCAAAAATGGATTCCGGAAACAATGAAGATGGAGTAGATCTTGTGGAAGAATTGCTATGTGCTAGAAAAAAGATTAAGAAGCTGAAGAAAAGAATTGTAGAAGTGAAGGCTAAAGAAAAAGTATTTCAGGATCTAGAGAAAGTAGAGAAGATGATTATTGATCTGAAGACCTAGACAAAAGAAACAAAAAGGATTGAAGAAGTTTTGACCGAAAAGTTGTTGTCAAGAGACAAGGACTGTGAGAAACTTGAAGCATAAATTGTGACCTTATGAAAAGAGCTTGAGAAAGTGAATCAACAACTACAAATAAAGTTTGGAAAGAGCACTGAAACTCTAGATCAGATATTGGGATGCCAGAGATCTCCACATGACAAAACGAGAATTAGTTTTGATGATCAGAAGAAAAAAATGACAGAACAGTCTATGAAGGCTGCTATTGCAAGTCCGGAAGTGACTGGTTCCAGATTTACAAAAACTTATAAAATCATTGCAAGTGATGAAAGCAAGACACAAAATGATGGCTTTATTCAAGTTCAGAAGAAGAGAAGAAGATTTGGTAGATAGGGATACAACACCAAGTTCAATTATTCTTTTTCTGGTTACTATTTTAATTGCAATAATTTTGGTCATAAGGCTATGGATTGTAGATAAGCTCTAGTAAGAAGAAATAACTTTGTCAGCAATAATGCATTTGCACCTTTGCTCAATTTGAATATCATTTGTTACAAATGCAACAATTTTGGACACATTGCTAGGAATTGCAAAAGCAATTTTGTGATTCCTCTACCAGAAACTGGAAGAAAAGGATCAGAAAGTCGAAGTCATGAATCAAAAATTTTTTGGAAGAAGGTTCCGAAAGAGAAAAAGTCAGATAAATCAATGATTGCTCAAACTGCTCTACATGCTCAGTAAGAAAGGAATCTGTGGATCATAGACAACGGATGCTCAAGCCACATGACTGGAGATAGAAGTAAGTTCATGAATTTCAAGATATTTGAAGGAGGTTCTATGACTCTTGGAAGTAATGCTGTTGCCAAAATCATCTATAAGGATACTTTGAGTCTTGATGATGGTAGGACAAAGACACATGATGTTTTGTATGTTGAAGGACTAAAACATAATCTCTTAAGTAAAATTCAGATGTGTGATAAAGGTTATAAGCTATCCTTTAGTGCTGAAGGATGTGAAATTAGGAAATCAAGTACAAGAGAACTAATTGCGGAAGGAAGCAAGACAGACAGTGACATATATCATCTCAGTGAACTAAATGGACAAAATTGTCCTACTATGCAGAGAGAAGAAAGTTGGCTTTGGCACAAAAGGTTGGGACATATAAATTTTGATGACACTGTAAAGATTGGCTCACAAGGAATAGTCCGAGATATGCCAAAGATTAAGAAGCCTCAGTCTATCAACTGCAAACCATGCCATGAAGGAAAACAAACAAAAAGTAGATTTCTTGCTAAGGAATATTCTACATCAAAACCATTGGATTTAGTCCACATAGATCTGTGCGGACCTATGAGGACAAAAAGTCTACAAGGAGATAGGTATTTCATAATGCTCATTGATGATTACACTAGAATGACTTGGATTACTTTTCTAAAGGAGAAGTCAGAGGCATTTAAGAAGTTTAAGACATTCAAGGCATTAGTAGAGAATGAAATCGGAAGAACAGTTAAGGTTTTGAGATTAGATAGAGGTGGAGAAAGGAAGAACTTAACTGTACAGGAGATGGCAAGAACAATGTTGTGTCAAGCAAATCTACCAGATGTGTGTTGGAGAGAAGTGGTTCAAACTGCAGTATATATTTTGAACAAAGTTCAGATCAGACACAAGACTGATAAGACACCATATGAGTTATGGAGAGGAAGATCGGCTTCAGTCAGACATCTTAGGATATTTGGAAGCAAGTGTTACATCAAAAGGGATGAAGAAAATTTGGGTAAGTTTGATTCCAGATCTGATGAAGGTATTTTCTTGGTTACTCTTTGAAAAGTAAAGCATATAGATGTTATAACAAAAGATTGAAGAAGATTGTGAAAAGTGCAAATGTGAGAGTTGATGAAACAGTTCAGTCTATTGATACTCCAAAAGTAGAAGATGATGAATAACCAATCTGTAACAGCGATGAAGATTCAAAGGTTGTTACAAAACTCCAGCAAAGTATGTTCAAGAGAATCACTCTGAAGGCCAAATTATAGGAAATAAAGACAATGAGGTTCAGACCTGGAGGAGAATTGAGAAGGACAATGAGCAAGTACACTTTGCTTTAGTATTAGAGCCTAAGTCTTTTAAATAAGAAAGTAAAGAGAAAGGTTGGATAGAAGCTATGGAGGAAGAGTTGAATCAGATCATGAAACTCAAGAACTAGTCCCAAGACCTAAAAGAAAGAATATGATTGGAACCAAGTGAGCTTTCAGAAACAAGCTAAATGAAGAAGGTGAAGTGATTTGGAACAAGGCTAGACTTGTATGTAAAAGATATGCTCAAGTTGAAGGTATAGATTTTGAAGAGACATTTGTTCTGGTAGAAAGACTAAAAGCAATCAAAATGTTTCTAGCTCTTTCAACATTCAAGAATCTCAATGTATACCAGATGGATGTTAAGTCAACATTTCTGAATGGACAACTAGAAGAAGAGGTCTACATTGAACAACCAGAAGGGCTCCAATGTTCTGACAATTTAGATTATGTGTGTAGATTGAAGAAGGCTTTGTATGGACTCAAACAAGCTCTTAGAGCTTGGTATTCAAGGTTGGATGGATACTTGCAGCAGCAAGGGTTCCGAAGAGGGAGTGCAGATAGCAATTTATACATAAAAACAAAAGGTGATCAACTACTGAAAGTTGTGGTCTATGTAGATGATATTATTTTTGGTGGTAACAATGATGACATATGCAAAGAAGTTCAAAAGGCAATGCAGAATGAGTTTGAAATGTCAATGCTTGGCAAATTATCTTTCTTTCTTGGGTTGCAGATTGCACAATCATAAAAAGGTATATTCATTTCCCAGAACAAATATATAAAGGAGATGCTAAGTAAGTTCAAGAAGGAAGATTGCAAACCGGTGGGTACACCTATGGTTACATGATGCAAGTTGAGTAAAGATAATGAATCTGCTCTAGCAAACCAAACATTGTATAGATCTATGATTGGTAGTTTGTTGTATGTGACAACATCTAGACCAGATATAATGGAGGTAGTTTGAATAGTTGCTAGATTTCAGGCAGCACCTAAGGAAATTCATGTCAAAGCAGTAAAGAGAATATTCAGATATTTGAAAGCTACAATGGATTTTGGATTGTGGTATCCAAAGAGTGAAAATTTCACTCTAATTGCATACACAAATGCAGATTGGACAAGAAGCATAGATGATCAGAAGAGCACAAGTGGTGGAGCATTCTTTCTTGGTGACAGTTTGGTGTCTTGGTTAAGTAAGAAACAAGACTCGATTTCATTATGTACAACTGAAGCAAAATACATTGTGGCAGCTTCATGTTGTACTCAGGTGCTTTGGAATCTTGGATGAAGCAAAATTTGAAGGAGATGAAGATTGAGTTTGATGAAACTATTTCTATTCTTTGTGATAACACCAATGCCATAAACATTTCAAAGAACCCAATAATGCACTCAAAGAAAAAACACATTGCAATCAAGTATCATTTTCTAAGGGAAAAGGTTGCAAAAAAGGAGGTGAGGTTGGAGTTTGTTGAAACCAAGGAACAAGTATCGGATATATTCACAAAACCACTTCCTAAGGAGACATTTGAATTTCTCCGGTAGAAGTTGGAGTTGCTTCCTCCTCTTGATTCAAGAGGAAGCAGAGGTTGAGGGGGAGCTTTGTCTCCCTACTGCAAGAGGGTTGGGTGGTCTTGCAGAATATTTTTAGAAGCTATGGAGCATGGACTCAGAGGGAGTCTATTCGGGAAATAAGTTTTAGGATTGTATAGAGTACCGGAAATGCAAAAAGGAGAGTGTTGACCTTTGCCATTGATGTAAAAGGGAGAGAAAGTGAACTTAAAATGCTATATCTTCCAAGGGGGAGAAATCAATCTAAAGGGGAGAAAATGTCTTTGTGTGTGTCCGATTGGTTTTATGGGTGGCCCAACATTTTGCTGTTTTCCATCAATGACAAAGGGGGAGATTGTTGAACAAAGGTTGTCATTGATGAAGAGGATTGATGTCAAAAGTTTTCAATGTGTCAAGGAGTACTTGAATTATCAATATATTTTGAGTTGTAGAGATTTGCAGAAATATATGTTATATTTCTGGCAGTATGTTGTGTGTCAGAAGATCAAGAAACATACACTATTAGTTTTATTGAGGAGTGACTGCCTTCTGGAATTTGGTGTGATTGTTGTATGCTTGCAATATCATGCATGTATCTATTCAGTATGACAGTGGTGGTCCGGAAGACTGCACCAAAATGTTTCAGTTCAAGATTTATCAGGTCCATGTTTTCTTAGGTCTCCCTTCTGGAGATGTTGTAGGCTCTATGGTTTGAAAGGAGAGTATGCCTACACTTGTTCTATCATATTCTAGAGTTTTCAGAGGATATTTTCAGCATGCAGAAAGTTTGAAGTGATAGAAGGCTCTTTGTGTCTGTCTGTCAACCTGTTGGTGTTCAAGGCATGTGCAGTAACGGCTAGCAATGTGTGGAATTCAATTATTGCGTGTGGTCTTAAGATAGGACTTGATTAAGGTTCCTATGGTAGCGAATGGTATCATGTTCTTTTGGCGCCCACAAAATTTGATTTTGGACCGACTTGTTACACGTTTCATGTAATTTGAATTTAGGTCCACCTTATGTCATCCTGGCTATTTGTAGATCCCTGGCCAACAGAGAAGAGTGTTAATGTAATATCATGTATATATTTCTCAGTTGTACAAATGTATGGTGTGAAGTATGTCAAGTAGAATTGCACTAGTATGAAGAAAAGTTAGCTACAGGTGTAAATTGAAGAGAAGGTGGTGAATACAAAAGGGAGAATCGCATTTCAGTGTGTGCGCCAGTATCAAAAGATCATATGCAGTGAGGAAGAGTGTCAGCTGTAACTCTAGCATGTGAACGAGACATATAGAAGATCCACAAGCATTATCTTTGTATTCCGGTAGGACTGGTATTCTACTTGTTGTGCTATTTCAATTAGGGATTGGTGTCTCTGGTAGGTTGGTGCCTACTTCAATGTTTAAAATTCACTTGTATATTTTTGTTTTGTGAGGCTGAATTCGGATAGTAGATCCAACTGGCTATTCTCACCGTGGTTTTTCCCATCTTGGGTTTCCACGTATATTTGGTGTTCTCTCATGTGTATGTGTGCTCTTGATGTTTCTTAGTAGTAGTGAATATTCATATTTCATGTTCAGTTACTGACTTACTTATGCTGAGGTTAGTAGTGAGGAATAATATATTCTAATAACTGTGGTAGAGTTAAGAATTTTAAATAGATTTGATCTACTGATTCACCCTCCCACACCCCCACTCCCCCTCTCAGTAGATTGTGTGCCCTACAAGGATTCCCCTTGTGGGTTTCCACGCAGGAAGGTGGGGTCTCATTCACTACCACCAAATTTACATCTGACCGCTGTGACCTGAAAAAAGCTTTACTTTTTTATGTTCTAGTTCATTTGAGATAGATCAGTCTTCTGTAGTGAAATGTTTGAGGTTGTATTGGTTGCTTTGATTGTATAAAAATCTTATTTATGTTCTGGCATGGAGATGCATGTATGGACTTTTTGAGTTTATAGTTTAAATTGTAATACCTGCCCTGGTAAGATGGTAGTAGTAGTTGTAAACAGAAATCTCAAGAATAAAATAAAGGTGGGACTTGTGAATTTCAAACTATTATTAGTAGCAATATTTAGAAGCTTGGCCAGGAAAAAGTGTGTTAATAAATTTTACTCCCTAACACCATTGTTTTTTGATAAATAGTGATAATGCAAAAGAAGCAGGAAGTCTGATTGTCTAGGCACTTGAAGCTGTATCTGCGGCCTAGAATATCCCAGCTACCTCACCTTATTGTTTTTTACCCTTTTTGGGCACATGAGATAGAGAGCACATTTCACACATTGAACATCATTATGTTGGAGGCTGCACAAATTTTTGTCAGTCTGCGACTCTGCACCCAGGGCCTTGGTTGCATCAAAGGCTGTGGATAGGTTCAATACAGATTGGGCACAATGAAGATAGAAAAGTGCACTTTTTCTCCTCATGTGCACAATCTGTGATGAGGGTCTTATAATGTACCTTTTTTTGGCTCTTTAGTTACCCTCCCACTATATGAAAAATAAACTTTTTTCCATCAGTGTCTGTCATACCCAGTTGAGTTTAAAGATACAAACCAAAACATGCATGCCTAACATTTCTGAAACATCATAGCTTTTTCATTTTGATTTCTGTCACAAATAATTACCAAGATGTGGTATGCATGCCATACATATAGCTATTTGCTTTCATATAAAGAATTTGTAAGACTGAAAATTAATTTGCATGTTCCTGCACCAAATGTACGCTTATGATCAAGGATGTGTTAATATCAAACTGTTATCTAGTCTGGTTACTTTTCATTAAACAATGACCATGAAGGGATATAGCACAAATATGCTTTTTCTAAGAGATGTTACTGATTTCTCTGTTTCAACATATAAGCTTTAAACTTGAAAATTCTGGAACCATAGACAGTTCAACCTGATAAATTTGCAAGTACCGAGGTTACAGTTTCATTACATATTGATATCGTTATTGTAAAGCCAGTGAAATTTGAAGCATGAAAAGAGGAGTTGCACAGAGCCATGGTAGGCATAGACAGAATATATAAGAACCATGTATTAAATAATGTCTATGCAGTAAAAAAGAATGCTTGGAAGAATGTGGTGAAAAACAAGCAAGAAAGACCAAGTAGAAACTTCACTAACATGGTGAAGAAAAATTGTATAAGGAGGAGCCCTAAGTCAAAATTAGTTAATCTAACATTGACAGAAGATGGCCAAGCTAGTGTTTTGTTCCAGAAGAAATGTCTTATGTTTGGGTATTTGCAGGATCCTTGGCCTCACAAAGCCAGTGAGTCCCAACCAAAGAGATCACTTGTGTATACAAGTACAGGTGGAAGAAGTGCAGTCTAGCTAGAGTATAAACTAACCTATCTCCTTTTCGTTTGGAAGAGTAAACAAGATAGACTGAGAGTATGAACCTTTTAACAATTTCTAAATTCAAATGATCATGCCTACATTGCAAATTTCAAAGTTTTAGGACTCTTAAGTGAGCAACATCTAAATGAACAAATCCCATCCCAACATAAAATCTCAAAACAATTCTATAAAAAAGACCCCCAAAAGTACTGTTGGGGTTAAGGCCACCTGCTAGAGTCTGGGATCCCGTGGCTGATTGACAAAACTAGGAAATAAGTGCTACCATATGGAAACAAGTCTAAAAATTCCTTGAGAAACCCTATTCAATATTGGCCGAGTGAACAATCCTAAAGCAATAAGGAAGGATTGTATAAGGGAAGATACAAGGCTGTCAAAGAACCTTTGATAAGATGAAGAACATAATTGTAAGGGAGCCTTAATATCGCAATTTTCTGTTTTTAATTAAATTGTATGAATTATTTTTTTTCCAAAAACTGCAAATTACTATCTCTATGGACTGTGGAAATTTCATAGTTTAAGTCTTAATATCTTCAAACTAAAATGTCAAAGAATGGAGGTTTAGTTTTCCTCCACTTAATTAGAATCATAGCATTTTACTCTTGTAGAAATAATAGATGGAAATTGAATCTTGGCAACAATCTAGGCTTAACCTCACTGCTATTGTAAGAAACTAGTGACAAGTGAAGTAGAAGCCAATAATGCAAAGCTATTTTCTGGAACACGAATAGTAATAATGTCAAGATAAGACTAGCATATATATCTTAAAAAATAGGCACTTCAACAAGGATATCCCTGCATATTTTATATAGACTTTTAAAGATCTATATGTTGTTGTATAAAAAAGATTCTATCTATCTATCTATCATTCTATCTATATATATATGTATATAATACTTCTTTTTCATATTAAATCTTTTATATATATCAAGCGGCCTATATATCTATCTGGCGGCAGCCTGTGTATCTATCTGGGGCTCTAGAGAGAGGCGGGCCTATATGACTATAGTCTTATCCATAGGCTTATATTTCAAAAATTTACTCACAGGCTTGCCTGTATGCTTTGATTTCAACAATTGTTTCCAATATAATTTAACTATTTGGCAATTACTCAGCAAGTCACCAAGTGCTGGCTACTTTTTTTGTTTCTGTCTTTTTGAGGTTTACCTGTTAAGTTTTTCAAGTGAGTTGTCTATGAGTTTTGGGCTGAGTACTTGGTGAGTTTGTGTCAAAGATTCAAACCGTACATGGGACATAGAAAAATTATGAATTTGTGGCTTTATAAGCCCTATCCATGTGAAAAAATCTTGATTTGTAGAAAAGATGTAGGAAAAATACTAAAAAAATACAAATTTCATACTCAAAAACATGGTTTTTTTCCTTTTAAAAAATTATGTAAATGTTATATGCCACGAATGTTTGGGTTGTTTCGGCGATATTCAGTTGGGCTTGGTGGTGGGGGCTTTGCCCCTTGACCCCATCCAAGGGGCTGCCCTTGGATCCCCTCAAGGTGCATTGCCTCTTGACCCCATTGGGGGTGCTACCCTCAAACCCCCATGAGGGGCACAACCCCTTGACCCTGCTAGGGTTGCTGCCCTCAGACCCCCACAAAACTCATTTGATATATTTTCTAATTGTATTTTGCATAAAATTTATACTTCAAAAAAGAATCTAAATATTTTTTAAGTTGCCGAGTTTTTGCCTAGTTCGAATTTTTTGGTTTGCCAAGTTTGAGTATGCAAATGATGGTATCAGCAAATATGCCTGTTGACCTTTATATAATACACAAAATAATACACCATTTCAATTCCTTGTTATTGAAAGAGAATGTCTATCTTCAGTTTTTTTTAAACATGAAAAGTACATAATATCAATACTGACGGGCTAACGAAATTGTATGGAATCTCATAGATTACATACTCTCCGAGTAGCCGAGTAATCTCAAAAAAAATTGCATGCCGAGTAATTTCTGCTTTTACTCTCAGGCAGTATGCAGATGGATTTTCTGCTGTTAAATTATCGAGTAATCGCCAGTAGCTCGCAAAAAACCCACAAACTTGGCAAGTTTGTGTGTGTGTAAATATGTTTGTGTGTGTATATGCATGCAAACTTAGCATCCTGTGTATGTTTATAGATATGTATGTGTGCACAATGCAGTCTTGAGTATACACATACATAAGTATCCAAACACATTTGCCGAGTATTTTCCGAGTATTTGCCGAGTACTTCCTGAGTTTTCCCCGAGTCAAAAATTTTGGGTATGCCGAGTACTCTCTGATTCCGAGTATGTAAACTATGGTATGGATAATGGAAAAATCTAATTTAATTTCTAATATACACTATTTTATTTGTTCTTCAGCACTTTACTTTGGTGTCTATTGTGAACAGTTGCTAACAATTATTTGTCTTAACTAAGGATCCCTAATTTAGTGGAAATGTTGTTTGAACTTTGATGTTGAAATCACTGAAACAAGCATTTATATTCAATGCCTGAAAGCAGTGGAGGTCTATGAGAGATAGGTAGATAAAGACCTATATAAAATGCTAAATGCTAGATGATAAATATCTCCTAGAGATAATGAGTGAAGAGAATTGAAGTTTCTTCTATAAGGTAGTGGGGACATTTCCATTGTGATGTAATGTACCTCCTTCAAAAGCAAATAAAACTGCTGCACCTGAGGAAGTATGAATTTATTTATGTTAAATATGCTATGGGATTGACTGAGGATAAGTAGACATCTAGATTAATTTAGTTAATCTTCAATTTTAGCAAATATGTACATCCAAAACATAGTCTTCCCAATCCACCTCATAGATTCAGAATTCATCTTCAATTAAATGATTTGATTTGTAAAATTGAAGTTTCTATACAATGTAATCATTGCAAAGGGCACATTCACAGATATTGCAAAAAAATTATAAGGGTGGAAGTCTCCATGCTTATCCAGCACATTCTCCATATAAACAACTACCTTAAGCATAAATGATAAAGCCAATTTAATAAAACAACTATCCACTCTGACGGAAACAGTACAAAGTCCAAAAGGTTTTATGCTTATAAATCAGGAATTCTGTATTAATGGTTTTCATGCTGAAATTGTAACTGTGACTGGATTAGAAATATTATCCATAAATAAAACTACGCTTCAATGTCTAATTGGACTATATTAATGAAATGCTAACTAATCATTTAAATTAATTTTAGTATCTTTTGAATCCAGAGTTTCGGGTTATTTAGATGCATTGCTTTGTTTTTTGTTCTTCAGTTTAAAGTTTTAAACTATTTCCATTTGCATCTTATATCTCTTAAGGCTTTGAATAGATGAATTCTAAGTAGTTTCTGATGGTACTCATTGCTAATAAGTAATAACCTCTCCATTATGCTAAAGGTTACTAAAAGGTGTATATTTCTGTCAAAATAATACAATTTTCCTAACATATGGGATGCCATATGCAAGCTTACAGCATTCCTTAAAGTGATTATAAATTTTGGAATCTTGACATCTATGTCTAGAATTTACAATCCAATAGCAGGTATTGCTTTGATATATATTGCTTCCTCAAACTAAGATGCAAACAAAGTGCATAATTCATAGCAAAGGGAATTAAGAATTTAATATTATCAATATTCTGATTTTAGGATTGATCTTCTCCTTATGCAATTTCTTCTTGGATTTATTTTCCCAGATGGCATGCATCCTGGAGAGATTGCATGGTTTGGATTTTGCTTGTTTGACTTCTATTGTGTGATTGTTATTGCATCCTTTGAGGGTTTCCCTAAAGATTAGTAATTCAAGATACATAGTCCTGATAGGTTTTTAACTTTTGAATGCTTTTTGTTATCAGAAAGAAACTGGAGGACTGGTGATTTGGAGGGCAGGAGATATTATAATTCTTTACAGAGGAGTCAATTACAAACATCATTTTGCAGAACCTTCTCCAAGTATAGGGGTTAATTTGGAGTCTGTGGATGGTATACAATTTGCTTCTACTAGAAATTCATTAAACACATCAGTTGGTAGAATGAATGGAAATCTGCTTTTGGACACATCAAGTGAAGATAAGAAAACTGATATGGTAAATGACAGTAAAGGAATAGATTCTCTTGTTAACTCCGACATTGAAGTTAATCAAACAGATTTAATCTATCCTCCAAATGAACAACAATGTGAAAGAAAAGGTGACAGTCAATTAGATGGGTTGATTACTCATTTTCCTGACTGCTCAGGATCTGACCCTTCACAAGTAGATGCTGACTTGTTGCCAGCAATTGTTCCTCAATATTTGAAACCTGCCAGGATTCTCCCTTCTGGTATAGAAGACAAGTTAACTGAGACCAAGATAAGCAGTTTGCAAGAACTTGCAGAGTCACTACCTCCTAATTTTTCCCTTGGTAATTTTTAAGTTTGGTTTTTTTATGAACTTTCTAACAAGCTTTTTTCTTATCATAAACTAGTATCAAATTTTTATGCTTCTAATCATTTTGCATATCTCTAACGGATCTTTTCTTTTGGGAAAGATATAAATTGTCAACTTCAGGAATTGGCTGCTGCCATTTTTGAACTGTGGGAACGAAGTGAAATTGCAAAGATTGCAGTGAAGTGTGGAGTTCAAAGTAATATTAGAGAAAAAATGGTGGAAGAAATTATGGTATTTTTTCTTCTTGCAATGATGAAGATTCTAGAACTCTATGGCTTTACTTTCTTTGTTAGATTCAATAATCACGCTCTCAGTATTCTGCCTTTACTATAGAAAAATAGAAAATTATACATACACACAGATATTATATTAATATTATTGTAGAAAGAACATTACAAAATTTAGTCTATATCAGTAGTAAATGAAACTCAAAATGCTGACGTAAAATACAAATCCATTATAGGCTAAAGAAGAAAGAAAGATGCAGAACTTCAAACGTCTTATCATAATATAATTATAAACAATGAGAAGTCTAGATGATAAAGTAAAATAAATAAAATCTACAAGAGAAACATCATTCAGCTCTTCTGCTTTAAGTCCTTAAATAAGAACATGATCCAGCTGCACTGTGTTCACAATCAAAAGATAGGAGTTGACCTTCCTGTGCATCATTTGATTCACTAACCAAACATTCTTAATGCATCTCACTGTTAGACAACTCAACAAAAGAATCTCTTTTATTTTTGTAAGAAAAAAGTCTATATAGTATTTAACAAAGAATAGCAATATATGAAATGGGTCTCCAAAGAATAGCAATATATGAAATGGGTCTCCAATCATTCTGGAGCTTTAAATCCAATCCACAGATCTCAAAAGCATAATGTAACATGTAATATAACCAATACCTGGAAATATAGGGTAGATGAGAGCACCTATGAGAGTCCTATACACTCTGGAATTGGAAATACAACTCCCTCACCCATCAACAGCAATCAAGACATACATAAAGGTTCAAATTTCTGAATTCTTTTGACCTCTGAAAACATCCAAGCTAGATTACGGTTATCAGTTTGGATTCTGGAGTCCAAAAACTATCACTACTTAGAACAGATGTTGAAGGGTATTTGTGTGGGTCATCCAAGCCTACAAAGTAGAAATCCAAGGTGCAGGCTTTTCAAGTACATAAGGAGGCTGTCTGAGCCAAAGCTTCAAATGTCAAACCTTCCATCCTTGATGACATGACATGCTACTGTCTGTCTGAATGGAACTTAAGACATTTCTATGTTTTGTCTTTCTCACAGTTGGCCTGCTCTGGGGGAGGTGGATTAGTTTGGCCAAAATTGTGTTTGAAGATTTTGATTCAGACTATGAAGATTTGTTTGCAGACAAAGATCATTGACTGTTAGATACCCTTTGGTAAGCCCAAGAAACCCAAGTTCTTCCATCTATAACTCTTACTGTTGTCCAGAGTTCAAGATTTGAATATTTAATGGGATATTCAGGGGAAATATTCTGAAGGATCAAGACATGAAGGTGGAAGAGGTGGCTGGAAGCAGTGAGCCAGCTAAGAAGCTCAAAGAAGATTCCTGTAGAGGAAATTATCCTGTATATGCCAGAAGGAGTTGCATTTGTGGCTAGGCATTGGTGGCAAAACAACAATAATCACATGCTGCAGATTCCTTGACCAGAGCTTATGTCCACCATGTGTTGATGAGGCTCATCTTTGATGTAGAAATAATAAGCATCCTCATTGGTTTGTTCAAAACATAAAACTGGAAGAAACACCAGTCTTGATCATTGAGAACAGGGTAGTTACCATTCTATACAGGCTCTACAAACTTAGGTGATGGAATTACCCAAGACAGGGTAGCAATCGTAGTTGATGAATTTTACCATGGAGAATGAAGTTACAAATAAAATTTCATTGATTATTGAGAATAGGGAAGTTACCATTTCATACATGCTAGAAAAACTTAGGTGATGAAATTACCCAAGACAGTAGAAATTGTAGTTGATGAATTTTACCATGGAGAACAAAGTTACAAATATAACTTCATTGAGGAACTGCATGTTCCTTCTGTCTTGGACCATATGAAAGGAACATCAACCCGACATTTTAATAGGGGACTTAAGATTCAGTATGTGCATACTCCAGAGATTCATGAGGATACAACAATCCTGCTGGATGATGATGTTCAACCTTTACTCTTTGACACTCAAGGCATTGAGCTACATAATTTGCAGCATCACCTTTCATTCCTTTCCAGAAATATGATGGTTTTACATCAGCCATCATCTTGGTTACTCCAGGATGTCCAGAATATGGTGCCTCATGAATCTCTTTCCATACAAGATTTCTCAATTCCTTGATATCTGGCACATACATCCTATCCTTGTACCTTAATATCCCACTAGACTCGAATTGATATCCTTCATACCTAGAGTCTAGAGGATTCTCAATGAGTGCTTGCTTAACCTGTAAGTAAAATTCATCCTTTTTGCATTTCAAAAGCACTTGTTCTTTGAAGTCGCTTTGAATTGTCACAATAGATGCAATATGGCGTCTTCTACTTAAGGCATCAGCAACTCTATTTTCCTTTCCTTTAATATAATTAATATTAAAGTCATAATCTGCTATTAACTCTAACCATCTTCTCTGTCTAGCATTTAGATTAGGTTGAGTAAAGAGATATCTTAAACCATTGTGATCTGTCTTTACCTCAAATGGTTTTCCAAGCAAGTAGTGTCTCCACATCTGTAAAGCATGTACTACTGCTGCCAACTCTAAATCATGTGAAGCATAATTCATCTCATATGGCTTTAGTTTCCTGGACTCGTAAGCAATTAATTGTCCTTCTTGCATCAACACACCTCCTAATCCTTCTCCACAAGCATCAGTTATGACTATGAAGCTTCCTTCAGGATCTGGTACCTTTAAGATTGGTGCGGTGGTCAACTTTTCCTTGAGAAGATCAAATGCCCCTTGGCACTTCTCATTCCATGCAAATCTTTTTCCTTTCTTCTGCAAAGATGTTATAGGGAAAGCAATCTTTGAAAATTTCTCCACAAACTTCCTATAATATCCAGCTAGTCCCATAAAACTTCTCACTTCAGATACGTTCTTGGGTACAGGCCATTGCATAACTGCCTCTATCTTGGCTGGGTCTACTGCTATCCCTTCAGCTGAAATAACATGGCCCAAGTAGTGCACTCTTTCTTGAAAGAAAGTACACTTGGACAGTTTCCCATAAAGCTTGTGCTCTCTTAACCTTTGTAACACCATCTCAAGATGTTTACAATGTTCTTCTTCATTCTTTGAGTAAATTAATATGTCGTCTAGAAAGACCAACACAAATTTATCCAAGTAATCTCTGAAAACACTATTCATGAGATTCATGAAGGCTGCAGGTGCATTAGTTAACCCAAATGGTAAAACTGTGAACTCATAATGTCCATAGCGAGTTCTAAATGCAGTCTTGAAATTATCTTCATCCTTCACCCTCAGCTGGTGATATCCGGATCTCAGATCTATCTTTGAAAATACTGATGCACCTTTCATCTGATCAAAGAGGTCATCAATACGTGGCAACGGATACTTGTTCTTTACCATTGCTTTGTTTAGCATTCGATAATCGATGCATAAACATAACGTACCGTCCTTTTTAACAAATATCATTGGTGCTCCCCATGGTGATACGCTAGGTCATATTAACCCTTTGGACAACAATTCATCCAACTGCGTCTTCAATTCTATGAGCTCTGTTGTGGTCATCCTGTACGGTACTTTAGATACCGGTTCGGATCCTGGCACAATGTCAATTGAAAAATCGAACACTCTCTTCGGTGGAAGACTCGGTAGTTCCTCTGGAAATACATCAGCATAGTCTCTTAAGATAGGATACTTTTCCATATCCGATCTTCCTGTTTCTTCCACTTCTCCGTCTTCAAGTTCTTGAGAACTTTGAAACACAGAGTTTCCGTCTTCATGCCTTAGTTTCTCAATCTTGACTGCGAAAAGTTGACAACCTTTCTTCTTGGCTTTCACCAGCTGCATTGCTGTGATTTGCCGAACAGTCACTTCCCTTGGTACCCCTTGGATTTCTACATGGTTTCCTAAATCATCAAGGCATCTTACTGTCTTGGCTTGGCAGTCTACAATAGCCCTATGTCTCCACAACCAATTCATCCCTAGGATTACACCATAGGACCCTAGAGGTGCGACATATAGGTTAACCTCAGTGGCAAAGTTGGGTAATTCTAACCTAGCCTCAAATAGACATTGGTCAACCCTTGCTCTTGTTTGGTTTGCATATTCTACATTCCAAGCCTTTTCCATGTATCCTGCCTTCCTAGACAATTGCCTAGTTACCTTAGGTGAAATGAAATTTTCAGTTGCACCAATGTCGATTAAAACAGAAATAGGTAATCCAAAAAGGTTACCTTGAACTTCGATCGGGGTGATTTGATAGTCCGCTTGCCAATCGTCCACGGCAGCATGAATCCTTCGTTGGAACATTGCCTGCTGCGAAGGCAAAGCATTTCCTCGTGACTGAGAACTAGAAGTCCTATTCGGGCACTCACTTGCATAGTGTCCTCCCTTACAGATAAAACATCCATCCCTTGGTCCTTTCTTTTCAGGAATTACTCTTGATTTGCTTGTTCCATTTCCATTCTTGTTGGTGTTGCCACTCCTTTTTCGGTCTCCTTTGAAATCTTTTCCATTGAAGCGAGACCGCTTCCCTTTTTGCTTTCTAGAGGTGAAAGTGGAGTCTTCTTTCCTAGATGTCGTCTTGCTGCCCACATCATTGTCTTTCCCTTGATCCTTCCTATCCTGACGGTAGGAATCTGCCCTAAGCTTCTGTTCTTGACGGATAGCCTTTTCATACACTAGGTCCATAGTGGTTGGATCATGAATGTCAACCTCCCTTCCTATCCGATGATTTAAACCTAGAATGAACTTCCGTATTCGGAATCGTTCATCCTTGAGATAAATAGGCACATAGCAGATAAGACGAGTAAATTTCTCCCAGTATTCGTGAACCGTCATGGTTCCTTGTTTTAGCTCCTGGAAGTCGGACAATTTCTTATCATAATACAGTTGAGGTAACCACCGGTTACGAAAGATTTCAACAAACTCGTTCCAAGTTAACTTCCATGAACTTAGGTTAAGCTCCAACTTTTTATTCATCCACCAATTAGAAGCTTCTCCAGCTAACTGGTATGCTCCCCAAGCAGCCTTGGTAACTTCATCGTAATCTCGGATTTCAAAGTACTTTTCCATTTGGACAAGCCATACTTCAGCTTCATCATCCCCAACAGTTCCATCGAACTTGGGTGGATAAATCTTCTTCATATCCCTTGTTAATTCTCGGGATATCATCTTCTCTGTCTATCCATGGAGTTAGTAGGTGATTTCTCTTTTTCTGCATGAGGTGAAGAACTTTCTTCTAACTCCTCTATAGTTCTTTCTTTTTCTCCTTTATCCTTGGCTTTTTCTTGCTCAAGTTTGGCTAGTCTAGCTAATATCTGGTCTAACCTAGCTTCCATCTCAGCTGGTGTCAATTCTTCTTGCTGATTTGCTCTGGATTTATTTCGATTTCTTTCGTATACTTGAACCATAGATTAAAGAAGTTATAACCTGAAATTTTTAATTTCAAGTTAGACTAACTTTTACTTTACTATTATGTAAACATATAATCAAACACCATTTCATACAAACAAATGTTTTCACACAATTTTTTTGACATTTTGATTGAAAGATAAACCTCGTTTTATTTATCGATAGGAGGATTTCAAAAGAATCCACAAGATTTACATATAATGACTATTCAGATAGTCAAGGGGTGAATACCCTTCCGATTCACTCTTGGATACATAGCTAAGAGGTGTGTACCCTACAGATTGAGAGAGTTGTAATTTTCTTTCATTTAGTTCTTCCCTAATCTGGTCTTTCCTATCCCAAAACGGATAGTAACCCTCGGATTTATTGTCCGATACATATATTCGGGATGCAGTGTCCTTTAAGTGTTCCTCTTCTTTATGGTCCATGCCTTTCGCAGGCATTTGTTCATGAGACCATTTCTCCATTGGCGGGGTCCTTGGTGTATATCCCTCAGACTCTTTACTTGAAGATATCATAATTACTTCCGCCATTGGAACGACTCTAGGATCCCTAAATATGAAGGCCGGGCTGGAACTTTCTTCAGATGGCATATCTCTGGATAGAGACAAGGGTTCAGACTCTTCAGGTGCAACAGAGGGAAGGTAGTTGTACATAGCCTCCAGTTTCATCTTTCTCTTTTCACCATGGATTCGAGAAAGTGCGTGGCTGAAGGTTTCTATGTCACTCAACCAAACTGCGTTGTCGTAGTTGGTTCCTTCAATTGTTTTCACAATTGCCTCCTTTTCCTTCTTGGCCTTTAGGTAACGTTCGTTTCCGATTACGGACTTTCTTGCCGTTAATCTAACACGTACCATCCTGACACAAGAATTTTTCACAACATTAGGTAATGTTGGAAAAGGAAAATTTGGTGAACTCATAGGTTCCAGAGCTAAACCTGGTAGTTTTGATACCACATGCAACAACCCCAAAACTGGGTAAACAAAATAATTTCTACTTTCACTAATAAGATACAAGGAAATACATTTATAATGACAAAGTAAATAAACTTTTCTTTTCATTCTAATTGAACATTTCATCATAAAGAAATAAATGACACAATACTTCATTGTTCTATTTTCCAAGTAAATAACAGAGTAAGCTTTTCATGATTACTTTTCTAAATAAAAAGCAAGGTAAGAATCTTACAAGTTTCAAACATAGCTCGGAAGCTTTTGCGCAAATAGGAATAAGACTGTCCAGGATCTTCCCTTTCAAACCTTGGTTCATCAGAAGTCTTCTGTGGAGGAGAAACATCACTCAGGTGCTTTTCCACCAACCACGGACTTATATTGCTGTCCCCCGCACGTTTATTGTTAAGTAGACGGCCCTCCCTTCTACAAAGAGATTGGTTGGGTAACCGATTCTGTATGACCAACTGAGCATAGTGTGTAATCCTACATAACTAAATCCTTGTGCCCTCACAATCTCAATCTAGCATGTAACCTGGACTACTGTGAACTGACAGTGTAATTCGTCTCACAGTCTAAGTGGACGTTAGGTATACTACACTACTTTGGCCAAAGTGTTTCAGCAGTACTTAAACTGTCGGTCATCTATCACTTGCACTAAGTCAGGTTCAGTTTGACTTAAGGCTGTCTTATCCTACGCGTAGGTTGAGTCCTTTCCGTGGGTAGTCAATCACCCTAGACTTCCTACATCAACTACTTAAACAGGAAATGGAATACAGTCAACAAGGGGTCCCTCTGGTACTTCCTAACACGGAATCCTTTATCCGCGGAGTACATAGCTTTCCCTAGTTAACCTATTTAACTTTTAAGCTTTAGACTACCTTGGTACTGGTTCCACCCTCGTCCTAGTATTTAATAACTAGTCCCTTTTCCTTTATTTAAGGAGTTCAAGCAGTATTCAAGTAATTTAATTCATCATATAACTTCTATTAAAAGTTTATTCAAACATTTCCCTTTCAAGCTATTCTTTTAACAAGCTTTTTCTATGAATTTAAGCTATTCCTTTTCACAAGCTTTTTCCTATGACATAAAACTATTTCATTTCAACCAGCTTTTCCCTATGAAATTAAACTATTTCATTTCAACAAGCTCTTAAGCTATTCCATGCTTTCACTATGAAACAAATCATTCCCAATTCAATAAGCCTTTTCTAATGAAATTAAGCTATTTCATGCTTTCACTATGAAACAAATCATTCCCAATTCAATAAGCCTTTTCTAATGAAATTAAGCTATTTCATTTCAACATAATTCTTTAGAAAACAGAGACTTACTTCAAACACACTGCAAAACATAATCTAAGCAGATAAACTCATTTTTAATTCAAATGACAGAAATACTAAAAAGACATTTCTCATGCCTGATTCCCTTGTTGCAAAATGAGTTCAATCAGTAGCTTCTGCTCTTCCTCCATAGTCCTTCACAGGCTTTTCCAGATACTTTTCACAGCATGAACAAAGTACGACTCTTAGGTAAATGCAGTATAGCAAAGATAGATTATGGCTCTCAATAATACAGTCACAGCAAGATAGTATATGGCTCTCAGCAATGCAATCACAACAAAGATGGATTAAGGCTCTCTAAACAGAAATTCGCAATTTGCAGGAGTAGATAGCAACTGGCGTAAATGGCAAAAAGTAGCTAAGGTAAAATGTAGCTCTTTCTAAGCAAATTCAGAATTCTAAAAAGTGTGCTTTGCTAAATGAACTGGGCGGCTATTTATAGAGCCCTCAGCCAAACAATTTCCACTTATGCTGGCATGTAAATTGACAGAACTTATCATTTGAATAATTCAAACTGAAATGTGGCGAATTTTCCTTACTTACTCAGCCCTTGAGAAGTGATTCGATTTCCAGCAATTCAAAGAATGTTTCAAACTTCATTTGATGAGAAATGCGGATTTGACACCTACAGGCAGAATTCCAAAAGTGGTGCAACTCATGCACAATGGCGGGTAAACTTACAGTTGAAAATGTCAATGCTATTTCCGTAGACATCTGGCCTTATTCCGCCTACGCCTTCCAGAATGATGGCACTTAGCATTTGCGACCAGGTCCAAGGTGTGAGAAACTGGCGCGGGTTCTTCCCTTCTCCATTTTCATTACTTTCAGCCTTTCACAGTTTGCATATTTTCCCGTGAAGGAATCCGCGATTTTTAGCTTCTTAAAAACTTTTGATTCAAATCATTTAATAAGCTATAGTTTTTATCATTTAAATTTCCCTTAATACTTTCCAACGTATTTCTTCCAAAAGTCTATGGAAATTCGAAATACTTTTATTTCTCATGGTAAATGCATTATATCACCAAATGACTATATAAGTCAATTTTAATTATTTCCAAGGCAAAGTCATTTTAAATTATAAATTAAAATGTTATAAATACATTTTGCATTATATTAAATATAAACTATTATAGTTTTATTTTACCTTGATTTAAATATATGTATATATCTATGTAATATTTAAATATTACTATAGATATATCAATATATTTCATTATGGGTAAAACTATAATAATGTTTATATTAAATATACTATTAAGTATATTAATAAACATATCCATATTTACACTTAAATATATCTATACATGTTTGTATTTAATTAACCAATTACGTGTATTATAGGCCAGTCAGAGTACCCTTAATACACGTATTTGCACAAACATGTATATATACATTTAACTGTAAATTCCAGGCATCAGCATGACTTATCAGTTCACATTTCACATTCAAGGTTCACAGAACAGTAAGTCAGTCAATCAAGTAACACCTTTCAAAAGCATAAAGAAGTAATCCAAAACTCCTAAGCCTAAGGATGACTTATCATGACAACTCAATCTGACTCAGTTCCCAAAACCCTCAGTGAAGTGTGTGTATGCTCATATGATCAACTTTACCGGTTAACCGACCAAGTTCCTCTCCCGAGTGATGTTTCCCCTCCACCTGGAGGAATAGTTCCTGTTCCTACATCCATTGGCACCAATACCATGGCAGTCACTTGCTCATAACATATGCAGTATATATAAATCAAATATAAAACAAGACTAATTACTCTCCTCTATGCATTGCTTATCCAAGAATAACATCAATCAAGAATACAAAATGAGCCAATCATAACATGTAAACAGATTCTCATATTGATAACAAGGTTCAATCACATTTTATTCATTCAAAACCTTCCTTACAATCAGAATGCTCTAAGCATTACTAGAATAGTAACTATACAAATTCCGGGGTGTAACAATCAACCCGACATTTTAATAGGGGACTTAAGATTCAGTATGTGCATACTCCAGAGATTCTAGGCATTTAAAAGAATTTCATTTTCAGCAGGTTGACAGGTGGGTTTTGTGTATTGGACTTACTTATCAGTTTGGTCCCATACTTGAAGGGATGGCAGAGTACCATATACAATTATGTCCAATATGTGTTGAGATCAAGAATTTCTTGAGTAGATTGTATGATGGTTTTTATATCTCTTTGCAACCTTGGTTATGATGCCATTTCTGGGATAAGTGTGAAGGTTACAGATGACAGTGAGATTACCCCATTGCCTTTCCTAGAAGGAAATTCTATGTTTTTCAGATTGGAACACGTGGGAACGGATGTACCCCCACCTCCATTGTATGAATCATAGATGCCAAATTAAAAAAACCACTATAGATTTGGATGATGAAGACAATTTTCCACCATCGAATAGGATATAAAATGAGACTCCAGTCTATGAGGAGACTCAAACTACAATTCAGAGAGGAAGGAGCGGATGATTTGGAGAATGTACCTCAAGAGGATGATGTGGACACGCTAGGGCTCAACATATGTGACTGTCTGTAGTTGTACATAATTGGAGCTTCCATAGTGTAGTCTTAGTTAGAGATTTTAATTTTTATGGGGATTTTCACTACACGAAGTATTTTAATATTCAATTTTATATATTT
>CM021107.1:489845929-489916778 GCA_007115665.2 Sequoiadendron giganteum
TGTTAAGCCAAAACTGACTCAAAAGTGATCAATGAGTCAACATTCAGACAACTGGCGAATAGCCTTATCTATCTTACAGCCACTAGACCTAATTTGAGTTATGTTGTGAGCTACATTTCCTGTTTTGTGACAGCCCCAAGGGCAGATCATTGAGTTGCAATGAAGCGGGTACGGAGATGTGTGAAAGGGACACTTGATTTTGGCATTCTATATAGCAGAAGCAAAGATCTGAGGTTGGTTGGGTTCATAGATTTTGATTGGGTAGGTTTTGTTAATGACAGGAAGCCCACTTCCAAATATATTTTGTCTTGGAACGGGTAGTCACATTGTAGGTAGTAGCTCTTTCCTTGATAGAAGCAGAGTATGGGGAATAGTCAAAGCAACATGTGAGGCAATATGGCTTTAGAGGATGTTTTCAAACATGCAAATGTTTCAAGTAGGGCCTTCACCCTTCACCTTTCTGGATAAGATATTTGTCACCCTTATCCTCTGTGGATAAGGTATTCGTAATCCTATATAAGTATGCTTTTTGTAACAACCCCAAAACCAGGTAAACAAAAATTTTCTACTTTCACTAATAAGATACAAGGAAATACATTTATAATGACAAAGTAAATAAACTTTTCTTTTCATTCTAATTGAACATGTCATCATAAAGAAATAAATGACACAATACTTCATTGATCTATTTTCCAAGTAAATAACAGAGTACGCTTTCATGATTACTTTTCTAAATAAAAAGCAAGGTAAGAATCTTACAAGTTTCAAACATAGCTCAGAAGCTTTTGAGTAAATAGGAATAAGACTGTCCATGATCTTCCCTTTCAAACCTTGGTTCATCAGAAGTCTTCTGTGGAGGAGAAACATCACTCAGGTGCTTTTCCACCAACCACGGACTTATATTGCGGTCCCCCGCACGTTTACTGTTAAGTAGACGACCCTCCCTTCTATGAAGAGATTGGTTGGGTAACCGGTTCTGTATGACCAACTGAGCATAGTGTGTAATCCTACATAACTAAATCCTTGTGCCCTCACAATCTCAATCTAGCATGCAACCTGGACTATTGTGAACTGACAGTGTAATTTGTCTCACAGTCTAAGTGGACGTTTAGGTATACTACACTACTTTGGCCAAAGTGTTTCGACAGTACTTAAACTGACGGTCATCTATCACTTGCACTAAGTCAGGTTTAGTTTGACTTAAGGCTGCCTTATCCTACGCGTAGGTTGAGTCCTTTCCGTGGGTAGTCAATCACCCTAGACTTCCTACTTCAACTACTTAAACAGGAAATGGAGTACAGTCAACAAGGGGTCCCTCTGGTACCTCCTAACATGGAAATCTTTATCCATGGAGTACATAGCTTTCTCTAGTTAACCTATTTAACTTTAAAGCTTTAGACTACCTTGGTACTGAATCCACCCTCGTCCTAGTATTAAATAACTAGTCCCTTTTCCTTTATTTAAGGAGTTCAAGTAGTATTCAAGTAATACAATACATAATATACTTCTATTAAAAAGTATTCAAACATTTCCCTTGCATGCTATTTCTTTTAACAAACTTTACTATGAATTCAAGCTATCTCTATTCAATAAGCTCCTTCCTATGAAATTAAACTATTTCATTTCGACAAGCTTTCCCCTATGAATTTAAGCTATCTCTATTCAATAAGCTCTTTCCTATGAAATTAAACTATTTCATTTCAACAAGCTTTTAAGCTATTCCATGCTTTCACTATGAAACAAGTTATTCCTAATTCAATAAGCCTTTTCTAATGAAATTAAGCTATTCCCAATTCAATATAATTCTTTAGAAAATGGAGACCTTCTAACATTTTCCTTTCCTACTTCATAACATAATGCAAAGCATAATCAAAGCAAGCAACTCATTTTATCTCAAATGATAGAAGTATTAAGAAGACATTTTCTCATGCCTGTTTCTCTTGCTGCGAATGAGTTCAATCAGTAGCTTCTGCTCTTCCTCCACAGTCCTTCATAGTCTTTTCTAGTTACTTATCCCAGCATGAATAAAGTATGACTCTCAGGTAAATGCAGTACAGCAATGAGGGAATATAGCTCTCAACAATTACAGTCACAGCAAGATAGTATATGGCTCTCACAACACTAAACAACAATGAGGGATTAAGGCTCACAGCAAATGCAAAACAGTAATGATGAGATATGGCTCTCAGCAACAACAATGATAGATTGCAGCTCTCTACAATGAAATTCGTAATTGCAAGTGCAGATAGCAAAGTGGTCCAAGTGACAATGAGAGCAACCTCTTATATAGGTTTCGAATTCTCATACTTACTATATTGTAGGCATGAGAATTCGACACCTTTCTTATTGACATTGTCAAAATATGCAGTGGCAATCATATAGCAAGACACTCAGCAAAATAAGAGATGATTCAACCTCATTTTTGAAGAATGTTTCCACTCTCACATGGTAAAATTCGAGAGACAGCCACCTACAGGCGTATTCACCAAAAACGCCCCCAAAAATGGCGGAATGCATGAACAATGGCGGGTAAAGTTACAGTCGAAAATGTCAAGGTTAAACACGCAGCCACCTGGCCTCATTTCGCCCATGCGTTTCCAACATGGTGGCATACTAGCATTTGCGACTAGGTCCAAGCGTGAGGAGCTGCGCGCGGGATTCTTCCTCCACCATTTTCATCGCTTTCAACCTTTCACAGTTCGCGTGTTTTCCCGTAAAGGAATCCGCGATTTTTAGCTTCTTCAAACTTTTGATTCAAATCATTTAACAAGACTATAGTCTATCATTTAAATTTCCCATAATATTTTCCACGTATTTTCCAATGGTCCATGAAATTCAAAATACTTTTATTCCTTATGGTAAATGCAATTAATTACCAAATGACTATATAAGTCCATTTCAATTATTTCCAAGGCAAGGCCATTTTAATTTATAAATTAAAATGTTATGAATATATTTTGCATTATATTTAATATAACTTATTATAGTTTTATTTTACCTTTATTTAAATATATGAATATATCTATATAATATTTAAATATTACTATAGATATATCAATATATTATTTTATTGGTAAAACTATAATAATGTCTATATTAAATATACTATTAAATATATTTATAAACATATCCATATTTACACTTAAATATATCTATACATGTTTGTATTCAATTATCCAATTACGTGTATTACAGGCCAGTCAGAGTACCCTTAATACACGTATTTGCACAAACATGTATATATACGTTTAACTGTAAATTCCAGGCATCAGTATAACTTATCCAGCTAAGTTGCCGGTTCGGGTACGGGTTCAGATGCGGGTTTGGGTTCGGGTACACCGATTCGGCGATTTTTATTTTTTCCTAGGGTAAGGGTACGGGTACGGGTACGGGAGTATATATATATATATATTATTAAATTATAATCATATTGATATAATGAATAATCATAATGCCATAATGCCATAGAATATTGAAACAATGAAATACGCCATACGGTAATACCTCATATAATCATATTCATAGTTTGCAAAAAAGTAAACAGTAAATTACTAGATAGTAAATACTCAAGTCTTAAAATGTCATTACACATTGAAAATTCAAATTAAAATCAAAACAATATTTAAATCAGTATTCTAAGATTCTTCAAATTCGTCTTCATCAAAATCATCAAGGTCGTGGTCCTCAATTGGTTCAATTTCATTTGAACCATTGTCAATTGGATTGCCACTCCCACTAGGTGCATCGGTTGCCTCATTGTCATCTATAGAAGCCAAGGAAAGTTGTGCAATTGTAGCATCTAAATCAGAACACTCAGGGATGAGATCCCAATTCTTTGCCACACCCTCATTGTATTCAGGTTTCTTATGTGATAAGAGACGAAGGTTGGAGTGTACATAGACCAAATCCTTTGCTTTTTTTGCACCCAAAAGATTGCGCTTGACCGAGTGGATGAAGGAGTATGTACTCCAATTCCGCTCAGCTGAAGAGGAACTTGCAACTTGTTGATTATGCATACAACATTTAGTAATTAGTATTTAATTTTACTTGCCAATAATAATCATAATATATAGCATAATACTAATAGCATCGAATGAAAAACGAAAAACTAAATAAATAAAAAGATACATACTTGGGAGAGTATTTTAATTGCAAGAGGCTGCAAGTAAATGGAGCCTTGACCATGTAGATACCACCAATCATCAGCATTTTTCCTATATCTGTCTAGATGAGCAGAAACATCTTGATTTTTTGCAGCTATGAATTGGTTAAACTCACTCATGACAATGCTTTGGATTTCTTTATCTGCAAATATCTTTTTAAATGCAATCTTATAGCCAGCAGCAACCTCTGCATCCCTATATGGTGGCAACCTCCTCGGCAATGAAAGTATCTCTTTGCTATAATACTTTGGTGACAAAGCAAATGCTAAGAGATGTAAAGGGGTGGTCATCTTGTTCCAATGGTCAACAATAATAGTTTGCACACTTTTGAAAAATGTTTCTATTGGATCATGTTCCTTGGCATCTATTATTCCTCTTATTTTCTCCACCATGGAATCCATGCCATCATAAATTTCACCCAAACACGGGCGATCAGTATCAGCATACCTAATCATGCTCATAATAGGCTCGGTGAAATTTATAACATATTCCACACGAGCCCACCACTCATCATCTAAGATCATTGCTTTCACTTTTTGGGCTCTTTCTGTGCTTGATTGCTTCCATACACTCCCCAAGCTGTTGATGACCATAGAACTCAAGGCCTCTCGCACCTTTTGAAGTCGTCTTAAGACGATTGTGTGAGATGCAAATCGAGTTTCGGCAACCTAACATGATAAGAAAATGCATGTCACAAATCAGCAATGAAAAATTAAAATTATATTAAAAAATCAAATTTAAATTACCTTCAACAACTCCAACTTGGAGAAAGTCCTGAAGATGGCTTGTGACATATGATGATTAGTCACAAACATTTGGATCTCCTCGCCCTCCGCGTAGATTTGCTTGACCCACTCAATTTGTGTACCAATCTTTTGCATTATCAAATTGAGTGAGTGGACTGCACACGGTGTCCAAAAAATGTGACCATATCTAGCCTCCACTATAGCCCCAACTGTCCTACAATTTTTAGCATTAGCCGTTATGACTTGGACAACATTGTCAGGCCCCACCATTTCAATGGATTCTATGAGGATATTGGCAATAAAACTTGCATCTTTTATTTGCCCTTCACAATCAATTGCCTTCAAAAACATCGCCCCTTTAGGGGACACTGCTATAACATTGATCAATGGTCTATTTTTGCAATCCTTCCATCCATCAAAAATGATGGACACACCTGTTTCGACCCATGTATCCTTGATTACTCTCAATGCTACCTCTACTGAAGCTCTCTCCTTTGCCAATAAGGTGGTTCGCACCTTTTCATACCCAGGACTAACATAATCATGAGTTGTGTTAGAAATGGCTCTCACCATTTCCCGCCAATAAGGTGATCTAACAAGGTTGAAAGGAAGCCCATTGCCATAAATGCAACGTGCAATGCTCTCATCTGCCAACTCCCTTGCTTCATTTTTGAAGGCTCTATCCAATGGGCCTCTTTTTCGTGTCACCGAAACATTTTCTCCTTCAGAAGATTGTGTCATTTCTATGAAAGGATGTGGGCCAGCCGATTCTAATAAGCCACTAAGTCTTTGCGAGCTTTTACTTTTATTTTTACTATTCTTCATAAGAGGATGGTCCATAGCCTTTGGTGTTTTGAATGCCTTGTCAGCGTCCTCTTGTTCTTTAATATAACCCATTATTTGATTCTTTGGCAACTTTTTTTTATTTGGCCCCATGCAAACTTTTATTCCTTGATTACCAATAGCACAAAGATGGGCTTTCACTCGAAAGTACGAGCTCCTATATGTAGATCCACATTGGTTACAACGCCAAATATAACCCCCACCACCAGGAAGTTGTTGAATCATTGTCGTATGTCGCCAAAGAGGTGAGCCTAGATCATATTTAAATTGACTCTCTATACCCATGCCAACTGAAGCAGAACTATTGGCCATTCTCTATGAAGTTATGAACCTATAATAAAGAAAAACAAGTAATTTTTTTTAGAAAAAATGGGCATTATAACCCCTTATTTTGCATAAAATGTTCTTAAAAAAATTCAAACCTTACTAGAAAAACAAAAAAAAAACTTGAATTTTTTTGAAAAAAACTTGAAAAATCTTCAAAATAATTATTGAAAACTAAAAAAAGAGAGGATAGATTCACTCACCTTTGATTGCTTGATCTTCTTAGTGCACCTATTCCTCTCTTATTTCTATCAATTGAACTCCTTCGTAGCTCTCACGATCTCACCTTCGGAAAAAAAGAGAAAACCTGCAAAAATCAACTATTTTAGCTTGGAGGCAAAACAATGGTGTTTTTTGCTCTTTTGAGATTGCAAAATGGGCCTCATTTGGTCAGCCAAGTCAATATAAGGCAATCTGGGCACTTTTTAGGGTTTCATTTTATGTTTTTAAGTTGACTTTTTCTCTTTTTTTGGGCTGGAAGTTGTGGGTTTGCCCGGGTCCTCCTGGGTTCTTCACGGGTTCGGCCAGGGTTCGGTGTTTAGAACCTGGGTTCTCCATTAGGTTCTTCTGAGGAAGAACCCGAGGCTCTGATTCTATCTGAACAACAAGCAGTCAAGAAACAGACGAGAACGAACCCAGCATATTTTGGTAGATGCAGGGGCCTAAAATGGAGAACTTCGTGCGTAACATATCGGTTCACATTTCACATTCAAGGTTCTCAGAACAGTAAGTTAGTCAATCAAGGAACACCACTCATAAAGCATAAAGAAGTAATTAGAAACTCCTAAGCCTAAGGATGACTTATCATGACAACTCAATCTGACTCAGTTCCCAAAACCCTCAGTGAAGTGTGTGTATGCTCATATGATCAACTTTACCGGTTAGCCGACCAAGTTCCTCTCTCGAATGATGTTTCCCCTCCACCTGGAGGAATAGTTCCTGTTCCTGCATCCATGGCACAAAACCACGGCAGTCAATTGCTCACAATATTTGCAGTATATATAAATCAAATATATAAAACAAGACTAATTACTTTCCTCTATGCTTTGCTTATCCAAGAATAACATCAATCAAGAATACAGAATGAGTCAATCATAGCATGTAAACAGATTCTCAAATTGATAACAAGGTTCAATCACATTTTATTCATTCAAAACCTTCCTTACAATCAGAATGCTCTAAGCATTACTAGAATAGTAACTATACAAATTTCCGGGGTGTAACATACTCCCCCCCTTATGATTCATCGTCCTCGATGACCAAAGGTATTATTCAAAGCATAAAAACAAAACAAAATCTTTATTGTTCAGCATTCTCAAAAACTTGAAGAATGTCAGGAAATCTTCTTCGGATTTCTGCATAGTCCTCCCAAGTTGCTGAGTCTTCCGTATACTGGTCCCACTGAACCTTGCATTGCGAGATTTCTCAGTTACGTAAGTGTAGCTTACGTATTTCCAGCACCTTGACGGGCTCGAGAGTTATTACTCCTGGATCCCTTACCTGTAAGGCAGTCCAATCAATAACATGATTATCTCCAGCAATATACTTTTTAAGGTAAGATACATGGAAGACATTATGCATGCTAGCAAGAGCGGGTGGCAAAGCGATTCGGTAAGCTACAGGGTTTACTTATTCTAAGACTTCAAATGGTCCAACATAACGTGGAGCCAATTTAGAATTCTTTCCAAAGTTAATGGAACTTTTGTGAGGTTTCACTCTCAAAAGTACCTTGTCACCTATGACAAAACTTCGAGGCATTCTCTTAGCATCTGCATAACTTTTCTGTCGACTGTTAGCCTCTACTAACCTTTGCTTAATAACCTTAACTTGTTCTTCCATTTCTGCTAACATTTCTGGCCCAAGACTTACTCGATCCTCAAGTTTATCCCAACTTATAGGAGTTCGACACTTTCGACCATACAAAGCTTCAAAAGGAGCCATTTTAATTGCAGAATGATACGAGTTGTTATATGCAAATTCAACCAAGGATAAATAGTCCTCCCACTTATATTGCTGATCCATGCAATATACCCTAAGTAGGTCTTCCATAACTTGATTTACCCTCTCAGTTTGCCCATCCGTTTTCGGATGATATGCTGAGCTAATGTTTAACTGCGTTCCCAATGCAGAAAACAAGGTTTGCCAAAACCTAGAAGTGATGCATGCATCCCTATCAGATATAATCTTCTCAGGAATACCATGCAACCTAAAAATTTCCTGTACAAACTTCCTTGCTATGACCGGTGCTCCATCGGTTAGATTCCCTGGTATGAAATGCTACTTTTGTTAGCCTGTCCACTACTACGAGAATGGCGTTATGCTTGTTTCTAGACATTGGCAATCCTTGCACAAAGTCCATACTTATGACTTGCCATTTCCTTTCAGGAATATCATGAGGATACAACAATCCTGCTGGATGATGATGTTCAGCTTTTACTCTTTGACACTCAAGGCATTGAGCTACATAATTTGCAGCATCACCTTTCATTCCTTTCCAGAAATATAATGGTTTTACATCAGCCATCATCTTAGTTACTCCAGGATGTCCAGAATATGGTGCCTCATGAATCTCTTTCCATACAAGATTTCTCAATTCCTTGGCATCTGGTACATACATCCTATCCTTGTACCTTAATATTCCACTAGACTCGAATTGATATCCTTCATCCCTAGAGTCTAGAGGATTCTCAATGAGTGCTTGCTTAACCTGTGAGTAAAATTCATCCTCCTTGCATTTCAGAAGCACTTGTTCTTTGAAGTCGCTTTGAATTGTCACTATAGAATCATAGATGCAATGTGGCGTCTTCTACTTAAGGCATCAACAACTCTATTTTCCTTTCCTTTAATATAATTAATATTAAAGTCATAATCTGCTATTAACTCCAACCATCTTCTCTGTCTAGCATTTAGATTAGGTTGAGTAAAGAGATATCTTAAACCATTGTGATCCGTTTTCAACTCAAATGGTTTTCCAAGCAAGTAGTGTCTCCACATCTGTAAAGCATGTACTACTGCTGCCAACTCTAAATCATGCGAAGCATAATTCATCTCATATGGCTTAAGTTTCCTGGACTCGTAAGCAATTACTTGTCCTTCTTGCATCAACACACCTCCTAATCCTTCTCCACAAGCATCAGTTATGACTGTGAAGCTTCCTTCAGGATCTGGTACCTTTAGAATCGGTGCGGTGGTTAGCTTTTCCTTGAGAAGATCAAATGCCTCTTGGCACTTCTCATTCCATGCAAATCTTTTCCCTTTCTTCTGCAAAGATGTTATAGGGAAAGCAATTTTTGAAAAGTTCTCCACAAACTTCCTATAATATCCAGCTAGTCCCATAAAACTTCTTACTTCAGATACGTTCTTGGGTACAGGCCATTGCATAACTGCCTCTATCTTGGCTGGGTCTACTGCTATCCCTTCAGCTGAAATAACATGGCCCAAGTAGTGCACTCTTTCTTGAAAGAAAGTACACTTGGACAGTTTCCCATAAAGCTTGTGCTCTCTTAATCTTTGTAACACCATCTCAAGATGTTTACAATGTTCTTCTTCATTCTTTGAGTAAATTAATATGTCGTCTAGAAAGACCAACACAAATTTATCCAAGTAATCTCTGAAAACACTATTCATGAGATTCATGAAGGCTGCAGGTGCATTAGTTAACCCAAATGGTAAAACTGTGAACTCATAATGTCCATAGCGAGTTCTAAATGCAGTCTTGAAATTATCTTCATCCTTCACCCTCAGCTGGTGATATCCGGATCTCAGATCTATCTTTGAAAATACTGATGCACCTTTCATCTGATCAAAGAGGTCATCAATACGTGGCAACGGATACTTGTTCTTTACCATTGCTTTGTTTAGCATTCGATAATCGATGCATAAACATAACGTACCGTCCTTTTTAACAAATATCATTGGTGCTCCCCATGGTGATACGCTAGGTCATATTAACCCTTTGGACAACAATTCATCCAACTGCGTCTTCAATTCTATGAGCTCTGTTGTGGTCATCCTGTACGGTACTTTAGATACCGGTTCGGATCCTGGCACAATGTCAATTGAAAAATCGAACACTCTCTTCGGTGGAAGACTCGGTAGTTCCTCTGGAAATACATCAGCATAGTCTCTTAAGATAGGATACTTTTCCATATCCGATCTTCCTGTTTCTTCCACTTCTCCGTCTTCAAGTTCTTGAGAACTTTGAAACACAGAGTTTCCGTCTTCATGCCTTAGTTTCTCAATCTTGACTGCGAAAAGTTGACAACCTTTCTTCTTGGCTTTCACCAGCTGCATTGCTGTGATTTGCCGAACAGTCACTTCCCTTGGTACCCCTTGGATTTCTACATGGTTTCCTAAATCATCAAGGCATCTTACTGTCTTGGCTTGGCAGTCTACAATAGCCCTATGTCTCCACAACCAATTCATCCCTAGGATTACACCATAGGACCCTAGAGGTGCGACATATAGGTTAACCTCAGTGGCAAAGTTGGGTAATTCTAACCTAGCCTCAAATAGACATTGGTCAACCCTTGCTCTTGTTTGGTTTGCATATTCTACATTCCAAGCCTTTTCCATGTATCCTGCCTTCCTAGACAATTGCCTAGTTACCTTAGGTGAAATGAAATTTTCAGTTGCACCAATGTCGATTAAAACAGAAATAGGTAATCCAAAAAGGTTACCTTGAACTTCGATCGGGGTGATTTGATAGTCCGCTTGCCAATCGTCCACGGCAGCATGAATCCTTCGTTGGAACATTGCCTGCTGCGAAGGCAAAGCATTTCCTCGTGACTGAGAACTAGAAGTCCTATTCGGGCACTCACTTGCATAGTGTCCTCCCTTACAGATAAAACATCCATCCCTTGGTCCTTTCTTTTCAGGAATTACTCTTGATTTGCTTGTTCCATTTCCATTCTTGTTGGTGTTGCCACTCCTTTTTCGGTCTCCTTTGAAATCTTTTCCATTGAAGCGAGACCGCTTCCCTTTTTGCTTTCTAGAGGTGAAAGTGGAGTCTTCTTTCCTAGATGTCGTCTTGCTGCCCACATCATTGTCTTTCCCTTGATCCTTCCTATCCTGACGGTAGGAATCTGCCCTAAGCTTCTGTTCTTGACGGATAGCCTTTTCATACACTAGGTCCATAGTGGTTGGATCATGAATGTCAACCTCCCTTCCTATCCGATGATTTAAACCTAGAATGAACTTCCGTATTCGGAATCGTTCATCCTTGAGATAAATAGGCACATAGCAGATAAGACGAGTAAATTTCTCCCAGTATTCGTGAACCGTCATGGTTCCTTGTTTTAGCTCCTGGAAGTCGGACAATTTCTTATCATAATACAGTTGAGGTAACCACCGGTTACGAAAGATTTCAACAAACTCGTTCCAAGTTAACTTCCATGAACTTAGGTTAAGCTCCAACTTTTTATTCATCCACCAATTAGAAGCTTCTCCAGCTAACTGGTATGCTCCCCAAGCAGCCTTGGTAACTTCATCGTAATCTCGGATTTCAAAGTACTTTTCCATTTGGACAAGCCATACTTCAGCTTCATCATCCCCAACAGTTCCATCGAACTTGGGTGGATAAATCTTCTTCATATCCCTTGTTAATTCTCGGGATATCATCTTCTCTGTCTATCCATGGAGTTAGTAGGTGATTTCTCTTTTTCTGCATGAGGTGAAGAACTTTCTTCTAACTCCTCTATAGTTCTTTCTTTTTCTCCTTTATCCTTGGCTTTTTCTTGCTCAAGTTTGGCTAGTCTAGCTAATATCTGGTCTAACCTAGCTTCCATCTCAGCTGGTGTCAATTCTTCTTGCTGATTTGCTCTGGATTTATTTCGATTTCTTTCGTATACTTGAACCATAGATTAAAGAAGTTATAACCTGAAATTTTTAATTTCAAGTTAGACTAACTTTTACTTTACTATTATGTAAACATATAATCAAACACCATTTCATACAAACAAATGTTTTCACACAATTTTTTTGACATTTTGATTGAAAGATAAACCTCGTTTTATTTATCGATAGGAGGATTTCAAAAGAATCCACAAGATTTACATATAATGACTATTCAGATAGTCAAGGGGTGAATACCCTTCCGATTCACTCTTGGATACATAGCTAAGAGGTGTGTACCCTACAGATTGAGAGAGTTGTAATTTTCTTTCATTTAGTTCTTCCCTAATCTGGTCTTTCCTATCCCAAAACGGATAGTAACCCTCGGATTTATTGTCCGATACATATATTCGGGATGCAGTGTCCTTTAAGTGTTCCTCTTCTTTATGGTCCATGCCTTTCGCAGGCATTTGTTCATGAGACCATTTCTCCATTGGCGGGGTCCTTGGTGTATATCCCTCAGACTCTTTACTTGAAGATATCATAATTACTTCCGCCATTGGAACGACTCTAGGATCCCTAAATATGAAGGCCGGGCTGGAACTTTCTTCAGATGGCATATCTCTGGATAGAGACAAGGGTTCAGACTCTTCAGGTGCAACAGAGGGAAGGTAGTTGTACATAGCCTCCAGTTTCATCTTTCTCTTTTCACCATGGATTCGAGAAAGTGCGTGGCTGAAGGTTTCTATGTCACTCAACCAAACTGCGTTGTCGTAGTTGGTTCCTTCAATTGTTTTCACAATTGCCTCCTTTTCCTTCTTGGCCTTTAGGTAACGTTCGTTTCCGATTACGGACTTTCTTGCCGTTAATCTAACACGTACCATCCTGACACAAGAATTTTTCACAACATTAGGTAATGTTGGAAAAGGAAAATTTGGTGAACTCATAGGTTCCAGAGCTAAACCTGGTAGTTTTGATACCACATGCAACAACCCCAAAACTGGGTAAACAAAATAATTTCTACTTTCACTAATAAGATACAAGGAAATACATTTATAATGACAAAGTAAATAAACTTTTCTTTTCATTCTAATTGAACATTTCATCATAAAGAAATAAATGACACAATACTTCATTGTTCTATTTTCCAAGTAAATAACAGAGTAAGCTTTTCATGATTACTTTTCTAAATAAAAAGCAAGGTAAGAATCTTACAAGTTTCAAACATAGCTCGGAAGCTTTTGCGCAAATAGGAATAAGACTGTCCAGGATCTTCCCTTTCAAACCTTGGTTCATCAGAAGTCTTCTGTGGAGGAGAAACATCACTCAGGTGCTTTTCCACCAACCACGGACTTATATTGCTGTCCCCCGCACGTTTATTGTTAAGTAGACGGCCCTCCCTTCTACAAAGAGATTGGTTGGGTAACCGATTCTGTATGACCAACTGAGCATAGTGTGTAATCCTACATAACTAAATCCTTGTGCCCTCACAATCTCAATCTAGCATGTAACCTGGACTACTGTGAACTGACAGTGTAATTCGTCTCACAGTCTAAGTGGACGTTAGGTATACTACACTACTTTGGCCAAAGTGTTTCAGCAGTACTTAAACTGTCGGTCATCTATCACTTGCACTAAGTCAGGTTCAGTTTGACTTAAGGCTGTCTTATCCTACGCGTAGGTTGAGTCCTTTCCGTGGGTAGTCAATCACCCTAGACTTCCTACATCAACTACTTAAACAGGAAATGGAATACAGTCAACAAGGGGTCCCTCTGGTACTTCCTAACACGGAATCCTTTATCCGCGGAGTACATAGCTTTCCCTAGTTAACCTATTTAACTTTTAAGCTTTAGACTACCTTGGTACTGGTTCCACCCTCGTCCTAGTATTTAATAACTAGTCCCTTTTCCTTTATTTAAGGAGTTCAAGCAGTATTCAAGTAATTTAATTCATCATATAACTTCTATTAAAAGTTTATTCAAACATTTCCCTTTCAAGCTATTCTTTTAACAAGCTTTTTCTATGAATTTAAGCTATTCCTTTTCACAAGCTTTTTCCTATGACATAAAACTATTTCATTTCAACCAGCTTTTCCCTATGAAATTAAACTATTTCATTTCAACAAGCTCTTAAGCTATTCCATGCTTTCACTATGAAACAAATCATTCCCAATTCAATAAGCCTTTTCTAATGAAATTAAGCTATTTCATGCTTTCACTATGAAACAAATCATTCCCAATTCAATAAGCCTTTTCTAATGAAATTAAGCTATTTCATTTCAACATAATTCTTTAGAAAACAGAGACTTACTTCAAACACACTGCAAAACATAATCTAAGCAGATAAACTCATTTTTAATTCAAATGACAGAAATACTAAAAAGACATTTCTCATGCCTGATTCCCTTGTTGCAAAATGAGTTCAATCAGTAGCTTCTGCTCTTCCTCCATAGTCCTTCACAGGCTTTTCCAGATACTTTTCACAGCATGAACAAAGTACGACTCTTAGGTAAATGCAGTATAGCAAAGATAGATTATGGCTCTCAATAATACAGTCACAGCAAGATAGTATATGGCTCTCAGCAATGCAATCACAACAAAGATGGATTAAGGCTCTCTAAACAGAAATTCGCAATTTGCAGGAGTAGATAGCAACTGGCGTAAATGGCAAAAAGTAGCTAAGGTAAAATGTAGCTCTTTCTAAGCAAATTCAGAATTCTAAAAAGTGTGCTTTGCTAAATGAACTGGGCGGCTATTTATAGAGCCCTCAGCCAAACAATTTCCACTTATGCTGGCATGTAAATTGACAGAACTTATCATTTGAATAATTCAAACTGAAATGTGGCGAATTTTCCTTACTTACTCAGCCCTTGAGAAGTGATTCGATTTCCAGCAATTCAAAGAATGTTTCAAACTTCATTTGATGAGAAATGCGGATTTGACACCTACAGGCAGAATTCCAAAAGTGGTGCAACTCATGCACAATGGCGGGTAAACTTACAGTTGAAAATGTCAATGCTATTTCCGTAGACATCTGGCCTTATTCCGCCTACGCCTTCCAGAATGATGGCACTTAGCATTTGCGACCAGGTCCAAGGTGTGAGAAACTGGCGCGGGTTCTTCCCTTCTCCATTTTCATTACTTTCAGCCTTTCACAGTTTGCATATTTTCCCGTGAAGGAATCCGCGATTTTTAGCTTCTTAAAAACTTTTGATTCAAATCATTTAATAAGCTATAGTTTTTATCATTTAAATTTCCCTTAATACTTTCCAACGTATTTCTTCCAAAAGTCTATGGAAATTCGAAATACTTTTATTTCTCATGGTAAATGCATTATATCACCAAATGACTATATAAGTCAATTTTAATTATTTCCAAGGCAAAGTCATTTTAAATTATAAATTAAAATGTTATAAATACATTTTGCATTATATTAAATATAAACTATTATAGTTTTATTTTACCTTGATTTAAATATATGTATATATCTATGTAATATTTAAATATTACTATAGATATATCAATATATTTCATTATGGGTAAAACTATAATAATGTTTATATTAAATATACTATTAAGTATATTAATAAACATATCCATATTTACACTTAAATATATCTATACATGTTTGTATTTAATTAACCAATTACGTGTATTATAGGCCAGTCAGAGTACCCTTAATACACGTATTTGCACAAACATGTATATATACATTTAACTGTAAATTCCAGGCATCAGCATGACTTATCAGTTCACATTTCACATTCAAGGTTCACAGAACAGTAAGTCAGTCAATCAAGTAACACCTTTCAAAAGCATAAAGAAGTAATCCAAAACTCCTAAGCCTAAGGATGACTTATCATGACAACTCAATCTGACTCAGTTCCCAAAACCCTCAGTGAAGTGTGTGTATGCTCATATGATCAACTTTACCGGTTAACCGACCAAGTTCCTCTCCCGAGTGATGTTTCCCCTCCACCTGGAGGAATAGTTCCTGTTCCTACATCCATTGGCACCAATACCATGGCAGTCACTTGCTCATAACATATGCAGTATATATAAATCAAATATAAAACAAGACTAATTACTCTCCTCTATGCATTGCTTATCCAAGAATAACATCAATCAAGAATACAAAATGAGCCAATCATAACATGTAAACAGATTCTCATATTGATAACAAGGTTCAATCACATTTTATTCATTCAAAACCTTCCTTACAATCAGAATGCTCTAAGCATTACTAGAATAGTAACTATACAAATTCCGGGGTGTAACAATCAACCCGACATTTTAATAGGGGACTTAAGATTCAGTATGTGCATACTCCAGAGATTCTAGGCATTTAAAAGAATTTCATTTTCAGCAGGTTGACAGGTGGGTTTTGTGTATTGGACTTACTTATCAGTTTGGTCCCATACTTGAAGGGATGGCAGAGTACCATATACAATTATGTCCAATATGTGTTGAGATCAAGAATTTCTTGAGTAGATTGTATGATGGTTTTTATATCTCTTTGCAACCTTGGTTATGATGCCATTTCTGGGATAAGTGTGAAGGTTACAGATGACAGTGAGATTACCCCATTGCCTTTCCTAGAAGGAAATTCTATGTTTTTCAGATTGGAACACGTGGGAACGGATGTACCCCCACCTCCATTGTATGAATCATAGATGCCAAATTAAAAAAACCACTATAGATTTGGATGATGAAGACAATTTTCCACCATCGAATAGGATATAAAATGAGACTCCAGTCTATGAGGAGACTCAAACTACAATTCAGAGAGGAAGGAGCGGATGATTTGGAGAATGTACCTCAAGAGGATGATGTGGACACGCTAGGGCTCAACATATGTGACTGTCTGTAGTTGTACATAATTGGAGCTTCCATAGTGTAGTCTTAGTTAGAGATTTTAATTTTTATGGGGATTTTCACTACACGAAGTATTTTAATATTCAATTTTATATATTTTAGTAATCTAGTAGATAGTTTTAACTTTTGTATATATCGGTAAATATTTTGTTTCCTTCCATTTTTTCATATATTGAAAGGTGACAAATCCCTAGCTTCAAGATTTTTATCACCTCATGAGCTGTTCTCTAGATTTTTTTTTCAAAAGCGTGTTCCACCACATGAATTTGATTTACTCTTACTACATGTTAACTGCCCATAAGAAGAAATTCTTGTCCAAGTAGTTGATTATAGGTCAGAGAAAACCTTTGTTTTCCATGATCATTCTTATTAAGTAGACGATCATTCGGGTCGTAGTTTCTTTTTAAGGATTTTGACTTGTCTTGTTACATCCCTTACATTGAGACTATGAATTTGGTTATGTATTTTCGGATGCAAAGTTAGTTGCAAGTAACTGTTTTCATGTGAATGTGAAATTGTGAATTGAATAGATGTTTTCTTTATCATAACTGTAAGTTAATGATCCTTTTATTTGCAAGTGAATTTCTTGTTCACGTGAAATTGAATGTGTTCATGAGATTATATTTTAATGCATATTTATGAAGCCGTTGTGAACAATCTAACCATAATACCTGTCAGTGGATACAAGACCAATGACGCCACGACAGAAAAGGAGATGTCATCAGGGAGAGGTAGTGGTTAATAGAGGATCGGAAATTGTCATCCCGCCTTGAGTCGGTGTAAGACAAGGAATCAAAATTGTAACTTGGCCATAAACAATTTAAAGTAATTAATTATTCTATAAGTCAATTTAAATATATATATAAATCTTTAATAATTTTAAAAAGAGATTTCAATTGATTAATAAATGTTATAATTAAATATTATAATTACGGGTGTGGAGCGATGTAATAGTGAATATCAAATTAAAGTTTGGAAATATTAATCTTGGCATCGAATATTTATTTTATTCAAAATTTAATTGGCAAGAGTTGGCGTCGGGCCTTATGGCGGAACTCCATGCAGCTCACCACCGCGTTGGAGAAACACCCAGGAATGGGCAGAGGAAAGGTTTCTTGAACCGTTTGGGGAGTTCGAGTTTCTTTATGGAAAGTAGACCTTCATTCATTTATCCATTTGATTTTCGGCATCTCTCATTCCTTTTCTGTCTATCAATCATGAAAATTACTGGTGCTTCGTTCAAGTCCTTCATTGCCTTTTTGATTAAGTTCTTTTTCGAGTTTTCCATTCACATCGTGCTCTCATTGGAATCTTGCTCTAGAATCGTCGGATTGTTCAAGCTTATTCATTTACTTGTTTTCTTCTTTGTGGTTGGCAACCTTGAGATTTAGCTCTTATGGCAAAGTTGTGTTGAGCCATTGCTTGAATCGGGAGTCTACCTTGCACATATTCCAATCAGAAAAGTGGTGTCGAATCTCTGTTTACTGTCTTTGGTTATTTTTCATCGGGGTTCTATTGGTTTGTGGAATTGCGGGAAAAGAGCTTTGTTATCAAGTTTCCATTTCAATCTCTCAGGCAAGTAATGAATAAATCATCCTCTCTGTATTTTGTATTGATGAATCATTCTAGAGTTTTCTTTCGGTGTTGCAACCAATCTAATTAGCATCAACCAGCTTGTAACCGTATCTATCTATGTGTATTGAGTTTAACTCAAAATGCATTTCACCCTACTGTGTATCATTATAGTGGATGGTAGTTGCTAGGGTCTTGATTATCGAATTGGTTCTATTGTTGGTTATGCCAGAATGATACCAGTCTCTTGAGTTCTATCCTCTTTTTGTGTTGGGTCTGAAACAATGATGACCTTGAAGCCAATCCTACCATCAAACATATGTATGTTTTCCTTTGTCGGTTAGAGGCCTAAATTGAAACCTTGAACCTCTGTTGAGGAACCTGAATGGTTATGGTTTTCTTCTCTTTTTCCATGTTATGATCAAATCTTGACTTATTGAAGATTGTTGGGTTTGTAATCTGAAATAACTTTCAGTTAAGGGAATTTGAGGAAAATGATTTAATATTATAGTCAAACTCAATCTAATCAGCAAACTGAATCTTGACCTGGTTTCCAATCTTTCTGTTGTTCAGAAAAACTCTTGAACATAAACATATCAGTATAAATATTGAGATCTTGAAAGCTTCTCATTTTTCATATGCATTCACTTAATGGTTAAGATATAACATGAACCTAATGGAATGAGAATCAAACTTGACATTAAATCAATAATCATGAGACTTTTGTAATCATGTCGAGCAAGGGTGAGAGTGTTGATGGCACAGGAGTGCCAGAATGTTAATGAAATCATTGGCCAAGGTACGATGCTAGATTCAACATTTGTCAGCTATCAAGTACTTGATATACCACTGATCAAAGTGACCTTTCTAGTTGGGAGGTACCCTTAGTAAGGTTCGATCAGGAGGTATAGGTCCTTGACACTAGGCTTAGAGGCATGATGATAAAGTGATCCATGTTAACTACCCTTGTGAAGGGACGAGTTCCTTAGTCAAAGGAACACGAGAGACCAGTGGGTCTTCGGTTGGGCGGTAAAGCCCCTGATGATATCTCCTTTTCCCCATGATGACTGTGTCAAGATCAAGTGCTTCAACTTCTTAACTATAAACTCCTAAACCCTTCTCTCTCGTGTAATACAAAATGGTTACTTAGCTTAAAGACTGATAATTGTTATTTTGTTTGAAAGCATTGAAAAGTTAGTTAAGATTCGTTGATTTTCTGTTATTGGAAAACAGTGGATGTTCTTTTCAGTTAATTCAGTTATACGTTTCTTTTCAGCTGAACTAAACTTAGAAGTTAGTTGAAAAACTGAATGTTATATTAATTACTTTATTATGAAATTTTTCCGTTAAAAGAAAAGAGAAACCCTAGTTAGTTAATGACGCCCTAGCAATTAATCTTCTTTCTGTTCGTTATCTTCTTTTTGGAAACCCTAGTTTGGTAGTTATTTAGTTACCTTTCAGCTGAAGTTGGCAATATAATTGCTTCTTCTTTAACTGTTAGATGTTAGTTGTTACATGTCCAAACTGATTTTACCCTCTCAGGTTTTTTTTAAGTCTCTTAACATTGAACAAATATAGATTTCTATATGAAGGGTCCACAAAATAGAGGGATCTTTGTTCTTCAAAATAACCACTTAATTTGCAACATTACTTGTACTACAGTGCACATATTCCGTCACCAATTCCAAGACAACTGACTCAAAAATGTCAAAAAGCAACTATGCATATTTAACTTAATTTGACACATCAATTAATTCAAGAAACAAAATTCCCTATGTAGAAGACACAATGAGGGTAAAAATAGTACTATTTTCCCATTGGTCACCGTCAACCTATCAAAGATTTAGTCTAACTTATTTATGCTTAAGAGATGTGACGGTCAGAAATCTATCTAGAGATATTTCATATTTGCAACAAATTCATCCAACATTACACCAATCCACCACACGAAGTCAGAACCATGGAAGTAGGAGTATTGAAACTAAGACCAACCATTGATTGTCAATATGAAGATATGCAAAAGTTGAAGAAACATCTTAAAAATAAAATGTTCAATATGACTTCATGTTTCATTATGCTGGAATATCATCCACCTGTGATCTCAAAAGGAAGGTTCAACACCTAGAGTATTATGATATTGCTATTAGGATTCAACTATGTAGTTTTTGAGTCAAACTCATTGACTTGTTGGGCCTTCCCAAGAGGTCACCCATCTCAGTACTACTCCAACTCAAGCACGCTTAACCATGGAGTTTTCCCCAAGGTTAAGCTCACTTAGCTTGCAACCCTATTTGCAAAACCTTTAGCAAATATTGTTCCTTATGAACCATTCATTATAGAGCCCCTTTAGCTCATCAATTGATAAGTAGGAGGTATTTTCCACAGTGTGTCAAATTACGATATTGCTATCAAGATTCAATCGTGTAGTTTTTCGAGTCAAACTCATTGATCCATGTTTCATGAGTATTGGTTCACAAGAACCCATCTCTCATGATAATGAATGGTCCAGTTAGCACTCATTGCATCTAGTTGATGCTCATAGAGGTGAAGCATTGGGCTTCTCGGGATGTCACCCATCCCAGTACTACTTCAAAACTTTAAGGTGAACCTAGAGTATTACTGAAAGAAAAAAATAAAGACAAACGCTTTAAGGATTTGTGTTTGAGGATTGAACAATAGTAGACTATAGTGATACTAGCAAGAAAAAAGATTGTGTGATGCAAGAGGGTACTCCCCTCTTCCAACCAACCAATTCACAAAACAAATTACATAGGAAAAACTCTGCCTGAATTCAACAACCAATTAAACACAAATTGTAAGCAAACTTAAGTTTTATTAATTCAATTCAATTTAATTACATGACCTTCTTGGTCGCATTCTACCTCAATTCCAGTACCCAAATCTCTCCTCCATTCTTTAGATATGCAATATAACAAGCAATTCACATTACAATATTCAAAACCATTTCACCATTTATTTATCTTATCTCCTTTGTTCAAACCTGCTCTCTATTCATTCCTCACAACCTATTTTCTCCAATCGTTGCACATACCAAACTATTCTCCTTGAGGCATCGACCCTTCTACCTTTATCTGTATTTTGTGTTTTGTTTCATTTTCAAACTGCCTTATTGCCAATCGTGCCCTTGCATTGGCAATTTCAATCTAATTTTTTTTATTGTTCTTTCAAACATGGTGTGACCCAGCCATGTATACAATCTGCAACTTTTCATTTCATCTATTTCTAATCTCCACAGCTTCTTTTACATTCAATAAACTATTAAATGCAGCCCCTTATACTCTCCTTAGCACACAACTCCTCTCTTCCCATCCACACTGGCGCCTTTTTCTTCTCTCATGTGCTGCCTTGTGTGTCGCCCCTCCTCTCTACTCTGTTTCACAACCCCTTTTCTTCTCCTCTCACGGGCTCTCTCTTGCCCCAACCTTTGCACGCCCCCTTTTCTATCACTAAATCTGCAATTTTTTAAAACCAAATAAAATATATGTCTGCCCCCTCAGATTCCATCGATCCTCCTACCTCTCCCTGTCACGTGCCCCTCCAAATTCTTATGAACTTTTATTATTTCACACGAGCTAAAGGTGAATAGTCACAGATTTAGGATGTATATATTTTCTAAATAATTACAGATCGGCCCCACATATGAATACTTGACTCCAAATCGATTTGTTGTTAATTGGAATTACCTTTACATCTGCCATTTTTGAAAGTTCCTAAAGCCTTTGACAATTTTGTGCATACTTTGCAATCATTACACCTCTTATTTGCTAGCACAAGTGCAACTTCCATTAATTGATGAAGGCATTCAATTAAACATTTCATGTACCCGATCTTTGCTACCATATTTCGCATACATGTCGAACACGATAGTTGCAAATACAACCTCTACAAAAAATCCACAGGCTTATGTTTGAGATCGTGAGAATGCTGGTAAAAGTCGAACAAATTGGCCTTACACCAGCCAATTACATTTTCTTAACATTTCGTGAGACAACATTTCTGCCATATCTTGTTAAAGCATCAAATTTAAGAGGTTTAGGCATTGAAGGAACAAGAGAAAACCAAACCAAATTAAACCAAAATTGTGAAAACAAAACCAACAATATTTTTGGTTGGTGTTGATTGCCTGTCTGCCCGTGCACTCTGTTGACGGGTGTTTTATGACCACACAAACACAGAATAAAATTTTCAACAGTCACTCTATCCTCTCTTGATCAAAATCTCTTGCATGCTAAGATTGCGAAAGATCATGCATTCAACTCCAAGGTTCCTTCATATAATGGACATAGACTTAGTTGGTTTGATGTGATTTTCTGGTATTTCAAGGGGACTTACACAATTGTTCACTCAAGAGAAAGGGACTTTCAAAATTCGGGAGATTTATCAATGAAGCTCGAGTTTCCTAAACTAATCAGAAAATGCTGAATTTGAATGGTTGCAGGGATTAAGAAAAGTTCTCATCTACCCTAGGCGCGGGACGTGGCGATCAAATCTTACAAACTTCAACCAAGCTTTGCTTTGCCTCACCTTGGATAGCTTCCACAAAACTAGTGCAATCTTCAAAGGGGTGAACTAGAGTTATTCAAATTACAATTTAACATGAAGAAACCATCACGATGACGCATACCGACATTTAAATTATAACCGAAGCTAGGTCCAAACTATTCCAATTGACCACACAAGGCAAACCCACCATCAGTGAGCTTGCTAGTGGTATGGACTAGCGAAGCTTGCTCAAATCAACCACCACATTCCACAATTATCTACTTGCATGAAATTAAATCTATTCTACTCTATCTAAGTTCTACTCTAAGATTCTATGCTAATTATAAGGATGAAGAAACCTTGCTAGCTGCACACAATAAAAGATGAAATCACAAGCAATGACAACTCTTTTTATTATGGTAGTGTTCACAACAGTCTCTTACAAAGTATTCAGTTGAAAACTTTCTTGCCTTCCTACAAATGAGGGGGGTGGTGGAACCCCTGAAATTTTTCCTAGTTCCACTGAATTTTTGTGCCTAAACCCTGATAGTCATTGCCCTAGGGTTGAGGTTTTACAAGTTATTCATGTTCGCACCCTTGTTTGGTCTTTGGGTTTCTATTTTTGAGTTGACCGGTTGTATTCGTTTCCCGATCTTTTCTTAATCCTTCTTGGCCTTGAGTCTCGTGGTTTCACCGACCCCTTCTTTTTCTTCTCATCCTGACTAGGTGGTCCCTCTTAAAACAACCTTTGGTGCACGTGCTCCAAGTGCTTCTTAAGTCGTGATTTGAGTTGTGCATCGCCCATCGCTTGTTGGCTTTCAAATTTCATTGTGTAACCCGCGATGAGCGATGCCCTTTCTTTTCCTTCCGATCGGTCGCCTATAGTCCCTCACGTGTTCATTTGTCTCTGTGGTGAAGTAACACCCGATGAGCGATGCGGTCAAACTTTTGACCCATCGCTACTTCTCTAACTATCACCAGTTGTCTTGTGCAGATTGAAGTGAAACCTGTGACCGCCGATGCCTAGGCCGTGTTCCATTGTTGAGGCGTAACACTTTGCTAGTTGGTGTCGGTCTACGGAGGGACAATGCGCGATGCACGATGAACGAAGTATGTGGCGCTTGAGGATTTATGTGGAAACGCATCGCTGACTCCCCAACTATTGCTTGTTGTCCTTTGCAATTTCGGGTGGAACTCGCAACCGCTGATGGGTTGAGTTCCTCCCTATCGTGTAGGCTTGGTCTGTCATGGGTTAGGATGGTTCGGGCAGATGTCGATGCGTGATGAGTGATGCGAGCAGTTGTTTATGGTTCAGATCCTTCTATGACTGAGATCGACGGTTGACGTCTCATCGCTGGCCTTGGTGCTATCGCTTGATGAGACTTTTGTGGGAAGGATGAACTAGCGATGAGCGATGTATTTCAGTTTGTGGCTCAAATTTACCCGCGATTGTCCGGATCGATGCTACACGTGTCAAAGATGATGGAGTTAGGATGCTGTAAAATACATGGCAGTTTTAAAGCACCTCTTCACTGTTTCTAAGTACGGATAATAAAGCAAGTGGCGATCCTTAATGATCCTCGTTGATCGAGTTTTAATCCATGGCGATCGACTTCTGAGATGCGACATGCAAGTGATTGATTTTATAGTCACGCGAGCGAACCAGGATGGCCATTAATTGCAACTTGCCTTGAATTCATCTATTTAATGAAGATTGTCGTGCAGATTGTTTACTCGTTTGCTTCTATCAGTGCGTCTGGCTAATTCTCACGGGTGATGGGGTAGTAAATCTTGTTGCCTGGTAAATTCTCGCCAGGGTGGTGTATTGGCATAGTGATTCATATGCTGTTCTTGCTGCGTTTTGGTGACCTTTTCTGTATCTGGTGTTGGTGCAGCTTGCATTGTCTACACATAGGAGTTTTTTGGGGGCTATAGCTGGTATTTTTCTCACATATCTAGCACTGGGTTCTTGTTGCATGCAAGATGAGTCGACCAAGTTCTTCTTCTACTCCAGTGCGTAGGTCACGACGGTTGAGCTTGTAGGAGTCGTTGGTTTATGAGCCTGAAGTGAAACTTACGGTGGTAGAAGCACCAACTATCCAAAAGGTTGGGAGAACTGCTGTCAGAAGTGCCTACAATCTTCGAGCAAGGACCTGTTTAGAAGAATTGGTCAAGTTTAAAGGGAAAGGGTCTGAGGTGTTTTTGAAAGAATTAACGAGAATGGATGCAGACCCTAGGGTTTGTTCGGAGAAAGTGAACTCCTTGGTCATAATTAGTGCTAGCTCTTCGGAGGATGCTGAAGGAGCTGGCCTTGGTTTTGGCCGTTGCCTTGCTTCTCTAGTGCCGTATACTGACTCAGATGACGAGGTGGTGGTTGCAACTCTACTCTCTGTGAAGAAGCTCGATGAGGGTGTTCATTCAGCGGCTGACAAGGATAGCTGACACCCGTGTGTCTTTCCTGGTGGTACTTGGTTCTTGGTGTGGTGATGTGTGTTTCTGACGTGGTTGGTTCAAAGGTTTTTGGCTGCTGGTGTTGATGGCGACTTCTCTCGTTTTTTGGTGATGTGCGGATTACGACGGTGATGCCTTTTGGAAGGCTTGTGTGGCATCTCCGACTAATGGTTTGGCGCCTCTTTTTGCCTTTTGCTTTCCCGTGATGTGTAAATGAAAATATAACGGTTCGGGAACAAAACCCCACGAGATGAAATGACTTCGAAATTATCAAAAAATGTAACTGTAATGAGCCCTTTGCTTGTTGCTCCCTCTGCCTATAAAAGGGATTTCAAGGCTCATTATAGGGGGTTGTTGATTTTGGGTCCAAAAATGGCTTAGGTAAAATGCAGAATATTTAAGCAATACAAAATGTATATAGGACGTGCTAGGGTATTTTCTTGGGTCCAAGTTTTGTATATGATACTCTTAAATAGTTTTGCATGGATTGCTGATATTGAAACAAATCTATAAAACTGAAGCATATGCTCTCCTGTAAGCGATTATTACAATCTTGTAAATGGAAAACCAAGTGTCTTTTCATTTATCTTTCAATGGTTACTTGAATGTATGATTTTGTTCTTGTTTTGGCCTAAGGGGTTAATTAAAATACTTGAAGGGAATTGGAGGTTTGTAAGCTATTGCTCAGGATTCTAATAAGAAGTCATGTTTTAGGAACTGTGAGTTTTCATAGTGTAAGGCACTATGAAAATAAGCCACTAATTTCATGGTTAGCTGATTTATGCATTACTAACTGTCATGTGCTTGACTCCGTTCCCAATTGATGAGGCATTGGTCTGTTCTCTGTAAATTCTTGTAATCTGATGAAGCACCCAAAGTACCTAGTCATGGATTTATAATGATGGCAACATTAAATCAAATTTTATCAATTCCGAGGTATAAGCCCGAAATAATACTCTGTTCCTAGCAAATGGATGATTATTTGTGAATGTCGGCCTTACTTTTACTAAATGGTATTTATTTGCATAAGAAGGGAACCTATCTATGTAGAATCGTTCACCATTATAATAAAATTCTTGTAAACTCAATTGGGAAATACTCTCCCTGGTTCCACAGAGCCTAAAGTGCAGGGGTTAAAGGCTCAAAACCTTTTACCTGTCAAGTTGGCCTTTCATCTATAGGATTCTTAATGATGAAGGTTGGCTACCTTCTAGAGTCTCCTTAAGGTGTACTAGAAAAAACACCAACAGGGCGATGCCCCTTTAATAGCTGGCCCAGTCTCAAGGACGACTCAGATTCAATTACAATGAACGGCTCAGATGCAATTACAATGAACAACTTAGATTCAATTACAATGAACGGCTCAGATTGAGCCACATAAGCCCTACTCAAAATTTTACCTAAAAACGGTCACAAAGTGGAGGAGGGGTAATAAATGAGCACATAATGCCCACTCTCTCCTTACATCACTATGAGCATTTAATGCCCACCATCATCCAAAAGGTCATCATCTAGGAAGGCGTTCCCATTCTCCTTCTCTCTGATCGCAAACTTGATGAATCTAGCCAATACTGCTTCAAGCTCATGAACTGAGATGGGTGGAATATGGTTGAGTTGAAACTTAAGAACCATCACCGCTTGCCCTTGCCGAGTACAAGACTTTCCCCAAGCAACCAAGGCATCCTGAGTATTTTGAATGATATTGGAGAAGGTCGAAATATTTTCAAAATCTACCTAGGCAAATGACCTTACATCCGAAAAGAAAGGCTCCAATCCATAGTTGCCGTGAGACTGGTACTGGTAGTGGTATGGGTATCGGTACGACATTTTTTTGAAAATAGGAGACAGGGGTACTTGGAGACGCCATTTTTTTTTTAATATAAAAATTTATAATATATAGAAAATATGAAAATATAATGACATTGAACTTTCAAAACAATAGTAGTAGTAAAGTTTAAGAATGAACATTAACTTTAAATACACAAAATGTCAAAATTCAAATCTAAATGTCATTGTCACATTGTGTCAAAGAGCCAAAGAGTTCATACTTCAAATTCCATAATCATAGTTTTAACTTCTAAGTTCACATTTGACATTACATATTTGATTACATATTGAAATAAAAAATATTTATAGTTCGATTGGCTGATATGCAAACAAATTTTTTTTTTCAGAAATCTATCTGATATCTCATATCATCTACACCACATCAATATCATCCATGTCAAGGTCCTCAGTTATGAGGCTCTCCAAATACTCATCACTCTCTAACTCAGGTTCCTTTGTTGGTAGTAGAACTGGGGGTAAATCAATAAGGCCATTTGGTTCAACCACTTCATCCACTATGGCTGCAACATCTTCATCAGATGAAATTTGGTCCCATTTTGCTGAAGGACCCTCATTGTATGCAGGATCTACATGAGAGAGAAGGCGAAGTGAGATATGAATGTACACCAGGTTCTCTGCTTTCTTTGACCCCAATCAGTTCCTCTTTAGTGAATGAATAAAACCATAAGTACTCCAATTTCTCTCACAAGATGAAGAGCTAGCTACTTGTGAGAGTAATCTTATAGCAAATGATTGCAATTCAGGTATTTCACCTCCATGGTTCCACCACCACTCTATAGGGTCTTTCTTTGCTCGCATATCATATAAAGCTTCCACGGAAGAAAAGTCACCATGCCCACGTGGAAACTTATTCCATTGACTCCTCATAACTGATGCTTACTCACCTCGGCCATATATCTTTTTTATTGAAGCCCAAAACCCCTTCATTACCTCTCTATCCTCATATGGAGCCCTCTTATTGGTCTCTTGTATATTATGCTATTTAGGATTTAAGGCATGGGCAGCACAATGAATGGGTGTGTTAAGTTTGTTCCATCTTCCATGTAACTTTTCTTCTATCAAAGGATATAGTGAAGGATCTTTTGCATCCGTTATGTTCTTAATTCTTTCACACATGGAATCTATTTCTTCATAAATTTCCCCCAAACATGGCTTGTCTAAATCTGCAAATTTGATCACCTCACATATGGGCTGAATAAAGTCCACAACAAACCTAACATCAGCCCAAAAACGGTCATCAAGTATCATACCTCTCACCTCAACTGCATCATTTGATGTAGATTTCCTCCAAGCTGCCCATGCATCACTAACAACCGTGGAACACAAAGCACCTTTCACTTCACAAAGACAGTGAAGAAGAATAAAATAAGAAGCAAACCTTGTATCAGCTGGTTTGAAAAGCTCCACCTTGGCAAATTTTCAATAAATAGCTTGTGTTTGGTGATGGTTGCATATAAACATTTGAATTTTTCTGCCCTTTTCTATGAGAGCTGAAATCCACTCAAACTTGCCAATATCTTTGAGTGCATTATTCAACGAATGCACACAACATGGTGTCCAAAATATATGCTTGTATTTCTTTTGCACCAACATGCCTGCTGCTTTACAAATAGGGGCAGCATCTGTAACAATTTGGACTACATGTGATGCCCCTACCTCCTCAATGCCGTCACATAGCTGGTTAAAAAGATACTCTGCATTTTTTTCTTGCCCCGAACAATCTAATGCCTTTAAAAAATAAGGCCTTTTGCTGCATGTTACCATGATATTAAGTAGTGGACGGTTTCTAGTATCCGTTCACCCATCCATCACAATGCTGCATCCTTCTGAAGCCCACACTCTTTTCAATGGTGCAGTTTGTTGCTCTAATCGAATTTTTTCTTTATCAACTAGAGTAGTGCGAAGCTTTTCATACATAGGTGGTCTATATCCAACTGGTGCATTGCTGATTACTTGGACCATCTCTATATAGAAAGGTGATCAAGCAACATTAAATGGTATTCCATTGGCATAAAAAAAGCGTGCAACTGCTGCATCAACTGCTTCTCGACCTTGCACAACAAATAATCTGCCAATGGGGTTTGAGCTACCAATGTGTGGCCTCTTGTGAGACTGAGAACTTTCTCCTGCTACATCTCTTGAAGACACATCCACCTTTGCCTCTCTAATTTGAGTTTTATTTGCAGCAGTTGCCCCTGTTACCCTTGTTGTTGAAGTGTGAGAGCTCATATTAGAAACTTTACCATTAGCCCTTTCTTGATCCCTCACAGCCTCGTATCGGTCCACCTCATTTATACAAGGATCAACACCTTTTCCAGGTATGTGAAGGAAATGAGCCCTCACCCTCATGTAAGTACCTTTCCATGACATTGGGCATAATTTACATGAGATCGTGGATGTTCCACCTGTACCCTTTGGCCCCTTAACACGATCAACATACTTCCACAACGGATACAAGTCGGCTTGTTTGTTTCCCCCACTCGACATTCTTGATTCGATGATTCAAATTCTACACAAAAACAAACAAAAGGACATTATGATTAGATCATTAGAGTTTAACACAGCAACTATAGAAAGAAAAATTTAAAAATTAATAGCTCCAACATTTAATGGCTGTAGCTAAAGTTATGAAAAAGGAAACAGAGAAAATTTAAAAAACATGAAAAAGGAAACAGAGAAGAACATGTCTTTGAGGAAATTATAAAAATGAATCATGATTATTGATTGCACAATGCACACAACAGTCAACACACAACACACTCAAGTTTCAACAAAAAATCTGAAAAAATTAAAAATGAATCAGACTTTTTAATTTCATCATATGAACCATTTGTTGCAGGCTTGCAGCACTACATGCTAAAGCCTATGACAATGTTCTACCCTTCTGGCATGGCAATGTAACTGTCATTCTTTTGTATCTGATGGATGACAATTTCATGTCTAAGGGCCTATGTTTAAACTTTAAAGTATTAGTATTGTAGACTTACAGTCTATTTAAAAAAAATTCAGATTGTTTTATTTAGCATCACCAGTAATCTCGACAAGAGTATTGTCTCTTGTCGAGATTACTGGTGATGCTAAATAACACAATCTAAAAATTAAAAAATAATAAACTATTAAAGTTTTAAAGTTTGAACACTTGTCACTAACGTCTAATAGTAGGGACATTTTATTGTTTCAATGGTTTCGCATTCACCATGGGAGAGTTGGAACTGGGAGATGGTCCAAATAGAGAAATAAAGAATGCCCACGGGCCAAGCAAATACCAAATAGAAAACAAAAATAAAATTGAAAAAATAGTAATACTTACCTTGTTCACTCTTTAGTGCCATCGCCTCTGCAGTCTCAGTGTCGTTGTCGCCTCTGGAGTCTCCTTGTCATGCGAAATGATGCAGAGACTTTTAAAAATCGCTTTTGTTTATATTTTTTCACTTTTTTGCCCTTAAAACAGCGGAGACTTGGCGGGAGACACGAGAGACTTCGAGGGAGATGCCATTGTTTGAGATCAGAGACTTGGGAGATAGGGAGAGACTTCTCAAAAGTCTACAATTGCTTTTTGGCGTCTCAGGGGACTGGTGCGGTATCGGAGACGCGTCTCAGGGGGGGGGAGACGCGTCTCCCGACTACTATGCTCCAATCTGCTCTTCAAGCCATCCACAGTCACCTCTTCTGGAGTTAACCTTTTAGTGAGTAAGGCTTCAAGCGTGTTCAAGACTCCCTCCTGAATATTTCCCATTGCCTTTCTAACTCTAGCTGATTTTGCCTGAGCTGCATCGAAGAAGCCTCGACTTGTGACGACTGAGGAATACCAACTGGGGAAGTCATATCTATTGCCCTCTTGAATCAATCCTCCTTCTACTAGAGTCTGAATGGGCATATGCATTAGAGCTGCCAAGCGAGGAACAATTTTATCTTGATAAATGTGGGTTTCACTCTAGGCTTGATCAACATTACCCATGCGCGTCAGAATACTAGAGGCCTATTGAAAAGAATGGGCGAGGTCCTCCATAAACTTCTCTGTCTCTGCGCGAATATGGCCAACCCACTTATCTGCCTCTTGAGCCATCTTCTTTCAATCTTCCATGTCGTTGAATGATTCCCTCGTAAGTTCAACTGGAAGATCAACTGCAAGATTTTCTTGTCCACACGGACAGGCTAAGTGTTGCACATTGCCAACCAATGTCTTATCCTCTTTCTTCAATCTTTTATACTTCCCTTCTGTCCGGAGCAACCTATCCTTAAGAGCCTAATAGGAGCTATCACATTCTTCGATTATTTGAGCTATTTTAGGGCAGCGCAACACCATAGTAGTGACCACATAATTCTCTAGGATAGCCTCATCTCGGTCACATTCTACCCTGGGAACAACCACATGGAGTGTACGAGAACCAAACTTATTTGTAGATATCTTCGAGAACTTTTTGGCCCTCTTCTTTTCTGGCGGTCCACTTATTCTGCTAAGGAATTCTTCCATTTCAATTGCTGGGTCAGTCTCCTCAATAGGATCCCTTCTCATTCTTTCTTTGAGCCAATCTGGCATTGCCTGCTGCAGGTCACAAATAATAAGCGGTTGTTCCTCTCTTGCTTCTTCTCCATGCACTTCTTCTCTGACAACATTCTGTTGAGGTTCATCAGTTTCCATCTACTGAGTATTTTCTTCTGAACCTTGAGCCTCCTGCCCTGGAGTAGTCTCTTCCTCCAAATCCATCTCAATCAATTGCTGGAACGAGTGCCTGTCTCTGTCTCCACTTCTTCTCGTTGATTTTCCTTCCTAGGAGTGTTGACACTTTGACTATCTAGCTCTCTAAGAGGTGGCTGGTTCACCTCCTGAAACTCTTACTCATTCAATCTGCTTCTCTGGTTTGCAAACAATGAGACCTCCTGCACGCTCGAAGAGAAAGTTTGCAATGGCGTGGATGATGCTTCCTCCACCCTTTGACGCACTTGCTGAACCTCCACTTCTCTTCGCAGTTCTAAAGCTTGGGCAACCTATTTCCTTTTCCTAGTTGCTGGCGGCCTTTGGTCACCCATCAAATTGTAAGTGAGGGGGACTGATATGCTTTTAAGTCTATTCACTCGCCTTTCTACCCAATTTCTAGTGATTGTCAAAACCAGTATGCACAATGTATCTAAGTCTGTAATTTCCGGTTCTAACCAATAAGGTAGTGGGACTGCTGTGTTTCTTACTGTTTCATAGTCTAGCTGCATAACATTTACGTCCTCATCTACTTGATCCGGAACTAGAACAATCTCACATTCTTTGATTATTTTCAAGGGTATTCTGAAAAACATTCTTCTTCTAACCTCAGCATCGTCCACCGTATTGGCCCAGAAGTCCTCAATGTGCACCTTGTGCCTATATTCCATACCTTGCACTATTCTAATATTTTTATAAGGATCAAAATCCTGCCTATTGGTGTGGTATGAGAGGTGAAAAAGTTGTAGCTCATCTTCAACTTCCTTGGCTACCTGCAAGGAGGGACAAACCTCATCTGAATTCCCCATGATGATCGGGAAGTCCAATCCTCCTTTCTTCTTCTTTTTCTAAATTCTACCATAGGCAGTGAGCTGCCTAGATATATCTAACATCACCATTCTATCTGTGGAGTACCTTGGTAATCTGTAAGGATATGATGCAAACCCTTGCAGCCTGATATAAGTGAACTTTGGAAATTGGATAAACCAATGTCCATATCCCTCGATCAACTTTTGAGCTTCTTTTGATATCCTCTGTTGAGTCCTTCGCTGAAGGGTCCTAGCTATGTGCATTGTGAAGGCATCATTTATCCTTCTGTAGCTGGAGGTGCTACTCAGGTGCAATTGTGGGCAAGCCTCGTAAATTTTGAATTGCTCAGGACCACACCCAATCGGTTCCTTATAATTTATCCCCCTGTATTTAGTCATTCAAGCCAGCATGTATATCACATATGAGCTCATGTAAAAAGTTTTAGTTCTCCTCAGATTCTTGAATTGTTCATCCAGATTATCACTTATCATTCTTGCCCAGTCCACATAGTCCTTCCCCTCTAGCACAATCCCGATGTAGTAGAACATCCACGGCTCGAAGATGTACGATTGAGGATTTCCTTTCACTCGGCTGAGTATCATTATCAGATCACAATACTTCTGCTTCACTTCATCTGAAATAATTTGCTTGGAGAGCCTGGTGCGAGGAGGCCTGGGCTTCTACATCCAAACGAAATTTATCATTCCAGCGCATCTCTCAAAAGTAGAAGCGTACATCCTTTCAACCCTCTACCTTGTTCTGTATACCATCTCATTGAAAGTAGGGATTCCAAATGCTTCTCCGATGGCATCACGTGTAAGATTGGCAAACAATTTGCCATCAGAGGAAACAATAGTCCTTTGCTCCGACCTGTAGCAGTTGACACATTCCAGGATTAACTCCGAACACTAGATACCTAGTGGAAAACCATCAGCTGCATAAAGTCCACTCTTCATAATTTGATGCGCTGTGACTGATGGAGGATAGCCACCTATCCCGTACATCCGACCTCTGAGTGCTCCAAGATTGTATGAACCAAGACTCGTATCATTTAGCTCTCCCAACTTCGATGTAAACTTGGATTCTGGAAGAAATGTTTTGCTTAACTTTATCACCGCCTGTTTGGATATATTGGCCTTGTTTGACTTAGCATTGGCAGCCTTGCCTGTAGCTTTGTTGGCTTTTGCAGATGCTCCTCTGCTTGCTTCAGCCATCTTGCAAAACAAAAGATAGGCATTAAAATTTAAACTTAGAGAATAAATAACCTCGGGATAGCCAAAATGTGTAGTAAACTTCGAAAATAAGGAGCCTCAACATTAAAAAAATTCAAACTCCAAACCTCAACACTTTTTCCAATAGTATGAATATCACTTCTGGTACTTAAAAAAAAATTCACCCTTAGCACCTAGCTTGCTGATTTGACTTGCTCACTTCAGCAGCTATACCTCAACATTTTTCTCCTCACCCTCAAAGCCACAACTTCACACTTGCAAATGGTGAAAAGAAATGAAAATTTCGTGGCTTAAATAATTGTGTCAAAGAATATTGCTAATTCGTGAGGGAGTTCATTTTAGCAAACTCATTAAATCTCCACTCCCACTACTTGGCAATTTCCAATTTTGGAGGGGTGATAGGCGAGTTGCCACCAAAGCGAGTCCCATTCATCATAGACCTTGCCTTTGTTGAAGATTCTTTCCTTTGTAAAAGTTCAAATTTTCCCCTTGGGCTCATTAATATTTCATCATTTCAAATATTCATGCGAGAATCATTTTACTCATTTAAAATTCCCAAATTTTAAAATTTTGCCCCTTCTTCAAGCCTTGAGTGCATTTCATCTCCTTAGGTGCATCTCCACCTTAGGCTAGGCGCACCTCTTTCGTGCCTTGGGCGCAAATTTTCCTAGAGTGTAGGTGCATTTTCATCATGCTCTTGGGGCGCATTTGACTCATGCCTCATACCTTGGGTGCATTTGAGGAGTGTTGCCTTATGTTTTTGTGCCTTAGAATATTTCATCCATCTTATTCATCTTGGGCGCATTTGAGGGGTCTTGCTCTAGGCGCATTTTGACCTTAGTGCCTGGTGCATTTAACCTCCTTAGGCTGGGGACACTTCCTTTTGAGCCTAAGGCGCATTTGGCCTTGGTGCAATTGAAGTTCTTTGTTTGAGTGCACTTAGCCTTGATGCTCTAGGCGCATTTGACCCATCATCCTTGGGCGCACTTGGAGGGCTATAGAGTCATCTTTTCTATCTTGGGTGCATTTGAGAGGGGGTCTAACCTTGAATCTCCATGCCTGGTGCGCATCTAGCCTCATGAGGAGTGTTAGAATTTTGAATACTTAGCCTATTTTGCTTGGCTTGCCCTCCTATTTCCATTTTTAGTAACTTTTGAAGGTCTTGTGATTTTCAAACATCCGCAACTCATCAAGACTGATATTCGCTCAATGTGATCCTCATGGCTTGATTAACTTGTTCACACTTGCCTTTTACGCTTACCTGCTATTTTAGGTCCCGTTCTGGAAATGACTTAACTAAAAATAGTATGTATGCGGAATGCGCTCAAATTTCACCAATAGACTCGTCGAAAGATTCTGATCGCAGTGGGATACAACGATTTTCATTTTTTCTTGAGTTTTGCCCTTCATTTTAGGCATAAAAGTAGGAAACCCTAATTTCATTGCGTGTGCTTCTGTTGACCTCCGTTCGACGCCATTTCCACTACATATTGCTCTGCTTTGGAAACTAAAGATTTGGAGCTGTTCGGGTGACATCTTATCTGCTAAAAGTGGGCTTGCTAAAAATAGACCTGCTAAAAATAGTAAGTTCTCGGAATTCGTTCAAATTTTGCATGTAAGTTCTCTGAAAGGGTTTAAACTTAGTGATGTGATTAAAATTTCCAAAACCCTAGGGGAAAGGCCCTAAACTGAGGCACCTGCTAAAAATAGCAAGTAGCTAGAATTGGCTCAAATTTCGTAGGTAAGTAGCTCAAAGGGCTCTAAACATGATGTAGCAATCGAATTTTCAACAACCCTGAGAAGAAGGTCCCAAATGGAGTGCTTACTAAAAATAGTAAGTTGTCAGAATTCAATGAAATTTTAATGGGAACCTGCCTGAAGCCTCTTGATTGCAGTGCCAGGCTCAGATTTCAATCTGCTTACTCAATTTGACCTCAACTAAGCCTAGAGAACAAAAACCCTAATCCCACAAAATGCACTCCAGACTTAGCCAAAATTCCAAATTGGGCCAAAAGACGGGTACATCCTCGGAAAGACATAAGGAACTAGGAGAGACTGTTGCAAAACTACTCAAAACCAAAGCCAAAAGACTTGAATAGGGCAAAAAATTAGGGGGGTACCCATTTTGAATGGGGTGATGTGTGAAAAGGTCACAACACACTCCTGCACCAAAGACGTCGGGTAGAAAGATTGTGAGCATAGGCTCACAATAGTGGAGTTGAGAAATTGCACTACTTTTCCAGGTTGCCACCAACCTGTAGCAAACTCCTTCATTGTCCAAGTGCTGAAAATCAAATTTTCTTTCACCTTTTCCAGCATCGTGTCGGAACACACACCACCTCCCTCTAGCAACACTACATCTTCCTCCTTTTTCCCCTCATGGACTTCATGTCCACCATAGCCCAACCTCCTCCGCCAAATGCTTTCCACACTCCTCTCCTCTTTCGTCGGTTCAAACCCACCTCTAACCAACCACCTCCACCAAAATCCTGCAACATCCTCAACCATCTCTACACACAACCACACAACATTTACTACATGCTCTTGTCCTCTATCCATCTCATGTGAAAACACAATAACGTCACTGTTGAATGAAAATAATGTAATCAACTTTTCAATAGATTACACTATCTAGATTTCAGCCACAACTATGTGAGATATAATTTCTCCTCTCAGAAAGGGGAGGTGCCTTTCTTACTGCTAACAAAAGCTATAGTAAAACTAATAAAGTACTTACAAAATGTACACTACACTTTTGAAATGGGGGGGGGGGGGGTGTTACATTCATGCTTCTCTCTTTTTTTAGAGAAGATGTTTACAATGCTTCACGATTTGAAAGTTCTAGATCTAATAACTAAAACGTGACAAAAAACAGTAATGCCAATATCTCTATCTTGTCAAAGCAAAGCGTAGAGATATCAGATGTGATTTATTATAACAAAGTAAAAGAAAAGGGAAAGCTCACGAAGACACAGTCTTTCCATAGCTTTTTCAATGTTGGATCTGCAAAAGTACCGTTTTTCGCATTAGAAGCACAAAGTCTTCTTAGATGCAGCAATTCCTCAAACTGCATGAACAATTACAAGCACAACATCTTGTAGATCTTTCAACCAAAACATCCACACATAAAATTAAATCCAAATAAGGAATGTAACACAAAGTTTACATAGATTACTTGAAGCCCTTCAGATCTCATATACTAATCACCACCAATATAATCAAATCACAAGATTATCGATTCCAACACAAAGTCTGGTATGCAATCTTCTTCTTTATTGATTAGATTTAGATTCACAAAATTGAACGCAAAGTTTCAATGCTTGTTTCAAAGGGGCAGCAATTCGTTGCAAAATATCAAAAGGTAAATATTACAATAGAGATCCCTTATATATATAGAAAAAGAGAGATGAGTTAATCTAGGAAATTAGGTGAGCAAAAATAGGAAACCCTAATTTAACTAAGTGTAATTTTTCTTTGAGAAGTTACGTCTCATATTTTTCGTGTAATTACACTTTACAAAAAGACATTTAAGATGTCGCAAACTATTTACAAAATGCATATGGGAATGCATCAAAACATTCAACACTGGGAGATCAGGAATCCTCATGGTTTGCTGCTTGGGTGTGGAAGTCTTCATATTTCTTCCTGGTCTCTTGCATGAATTTATCATCCGGACCAATGGTATAATCCACAATGGTGTGAATCCTCGTGACTGATCTCTTGGCGGATGAAAGAACCTTCTTGCACCTGTCAAGATGCGTTTTAAGGTTATCAAGGGTGAGCCTGATATCACATAGATCATCTATGGAGGCATCTGAAAAGTTCGCACTCTTTACTTGACCTATGATGGCTTCTTTGAAGATTTGTGATAGTTCTGCGGCCGAAAGGAAGATACGGTCTTCTTCGAGAAGCTTGCCTGGCAACTCTTTAACCCTTTTTTCAAGAATAATCCGATGTTCTTCCACATCTTCCTGAACTTGGTGGAGATCTTCTGTAAGGGATTTGATCGTCTAAATACGATGCCTCAAAGATTCCCTTACCTCAAAATGTTTTTCTTTGTCGAGAATAACCCCGACTTCCACCAATTTATTGAGCTTTACCTATTTCATTTGCGACCAAAATGACAGGCATTTTTCTATTTCTTTGAGCTCTTGAGAGAGGACAACTTTTTCTTTATCCAACTCTAATTTGAGTTGAGCTATCTGGGTAGCTTTCTCATCAGTGGCAATTATAATTTGAGAACCGTGTTCTACAACTTTGTTGATGAAGTCATACAACGCTTTACCTTTGGAGAGAAATTTCTCAGTCTTCCTGATGGCTGGGTCCTTAGGACTTACCATTGCCAATGGTTGTGCATTACTTGTAGATCCTGCAAGCTTTTTAACAATAGCGGCATAATGCTCTGCCCTTTGTTTGTATAAGTCATGGGCTTGCTCCATTTTGTCCAGTCTATCTGCCAATATATTCAAAGTTACTTGCGCATCTACCTTGGCGCTTTCATTAGTAACCTTGCCAAGCTGGACTCTAGTTACTGTATAATCCTCCATATTAGCATCTCCTTCCTCTTGAGGTGGAATGCCAATCTCTGCATATTTCTGACTTGCTTTGTCAACTTGCAGTCATGAATATACTTTTGCTTTCTTCTTACCCTTGGCCTTTGGTGGAGGTATCTCTTCGAGATCAAGCTCTTTCGAAAAAATCATTTGCTTCTTTTGCTTTGATACTTGGGATACCAACCATGGGGGAAGAGAGGAGGCAAATGATTCCTAGTTGACTGTCAATTCTTTTGTTACTGCCACTTCTGAAGGAAGGACGGGTATGGAAACAATTGGTGAGGTATCTGTCATCACTGTTCTAGAAACCTGCACATTGACTTGGTTTTGTAGAGAGTCACTCATAAATCTATTAAATTCAGCTTTTGAATTGAGATCATATGATGGCGAAGACACACTGGGAATGGATGATGGAGAACCTGATGAAACATCAACCGTTTGACCACTCATTACTGAAGGAGTATCTAGTGTGGTTGATGCTACAGGCAGTGGTGCAATGTCCACTGTGGGTATGGCAGATGTAGGATTAGGTAATGTGGAAAGAGGTGGTGGAGGAGTGTTAATAATAGGAAATGTACGAGGAACGCTCGAAATTACAGGTGATGATGATTGGGGAAAATCTTCAACTACATGCTCGAGTGGAGACAACTTGTTCTTCATCCGGCCTGAGTTCTTGTTGATCATTCTCTTGATCCTCTTTCTCTTTCTCACCTTCTTGATCACTTTTAGACTCATATTCATCTTCGGAATGTTCTTCCTCTTCAGAGTCTGTTTCTTCTGAATCTTCTTCTTTAGCAGATTGATCACTTGTATTTTATTCTTCATCAGAATCTATCTCTTCGGAAATAGACTTCTTTCCTTTTGAGTGGGATGGTTCAGATTCCGTAGTTCCTTCCTCACGGATGGCTCGACCATCCTTCTTGCCAATAGTGAATTTGATCCTAGGACCCTTTCTGGAGGAAGTGGGAATAATCGCAGATTTGCCTTTGATGTGGGGTTCTTGTTGTAGATTGACCTGTGCTCCGAACTTTTCTCCTTCAGACTCTGTTCTGAAAGCCTTCATTTGAAAACCATGCTTATGTAACCACTCAGTAGTGTTAGCCAAAATTGGGGCTAACCTTTCTTTGATGGAAATGCTCTCCTTCTTTGACCATTGAACCACAGGCAAGGGTTTCTTGAAGATCTGTTGTTCATCATAAGCAGGGTTTAGGATGTCGCCAGGATCTGTGAAATCCTCTGGTAAGTCAACAACACTAAGATCTCTGATCTGTTGAACAGTCAACCTGCACCAATCCATCTTACGAATAGCCTCTTTGTCTCTACAATCAGCCCAAATGTCTTCAAAGTGATATCCATGTTTGTGCCCCTTTTTTAGCTTCTTTCTGACATCTCGGTAATCAAAATCAAGTCTATATTTGTAGTTCCTGATCGTCATGATCTACATCTCAGTATAGACTGATTTTTCCTTTTGCACACTCTTGATGGTATATCTACCGATTGTCATTGGGAACTTAAAACTAGGTTTATGAATCCTTTGACGTTCTTTGTGAACTAAAATAAGCTGTCTACATAACTCCATCAAAATCTAGTTGTCTAAAGGATATCTGGGCAACATGTAAGGGCAGCCAGTATAGCATCCTACCCTTATGTAAGTAAAAGTCAGGAATTGAAGATATATACATCCAACCCTATGTACCACTTTGTAAGCCTCATCAAATAGTCTCTTTTTCTCGAGAGTTGGGTCAAAATTGAAAAGAAAAGGCGCGAAGAAAGCGTTAGTGACTCTCTTGAATTGATGATGGCTTTCCTTCAATTCCAGTTGGTAGAAGTAATTGTACACTGGTGTAGAAAGTCGGTTCCCTTTTGTAGATAGGCCTGGGAACTGTCTCATCACGGCTGCAACGTACACTAAGTACGAAGTCATGTAGAACTTCAAGGCGGTTGACACATTAATCAATTGCTCATGAATTGCATCACTGATCTGTTTGCCCCAGCCAATGTGAGATTTCTGCCTTCTTATGATTCGAATGTATTCATACATCCAATCATGAAAATGGGAAGTTTCTGGCAACCCTTTCACCCTGCTCAAAAGTATGATCATATCTTTGATATCTTCCTCGAAGTCAACTCAAGGAAGTCCTTTCGACCATCTGGAAATAGCATGCCGAGGTTCCTTCAACCATTGACTGTTTATCAGATACTTGGCCTTATTCATATCCGAGTCATAGACCTCTTGTGCCGATTGTACTGAAATGTCAACATACTTCTCCATTTGCGGGATTTTGAAAACTATATCAAAGAAGTCTGGATCTAGTCTCAACACCTCATGTCCGGAAGAATTAATGACACTTTTGCTCTCCTTGATATAGTGAGATGCAACTTGGAGAACAAACTCTGTGTGATGTGCAGCAGTTGGAAATGTAGAGACCAGATGAAGATTACTATGCACGATAGCTCTTAGAGAGTCTTTGAGAGGCTTTTGTTCGGTTCTTTTCATGAAGTCAAGAAGGTCTTGATGGCCAACCTCCGTGTCTTTGATCTCATCAACCTTCGAAACCACTACCGTTGGTGGGTAAACACCTTGGCACTTGTATTTCATCTTTTGAAGACGAAGGAGGTTTCTTAGCTGTCATTTGAAATTACTTCAGCTCTATTTAGGAAGGCATCCTTTGATGAGATCAATCACTTCTCTGCAAATAAGAGTCAACAACCCATTAGTTAAAAAGCAACATTGGGGTGCGCAAAGCGAGGAGGGATGTCGAGCAAGCATGATGTGAGTGACGAGGCACGCAAAACGATGCTAGGAACGGTTGAGAAGTGGTTTAGAGAGAAACTGGATAGTTTGGAAGTGATTTTGGTCAAGTGCAGGAAATGGTGCAATGGCGCTGAAAAAGTGCGCCCTTGCATGTTTACTTAGTAAATTTTTTGGAGTTTTCAGTGAAAAGTGCCTGGGCGCTGAAAATCAGCGCCCTTGCACTTAGGGGAGATTTGTCACTTGGTGCAATGGCGCTGAAAAAGTGCGCCATTGCATTTTGACTTAAAGAATTTCTTGAAAGAATGTCAGGGTGATAAAAAACGCACTTTGGTAGGAAGAGATGAAATGTTTTCAAGGAGAGAATGAGATCATGAAACATGGCGAATGAGATGGATTCCATTTAAAAAAAAAAACGAACATCTCTAAGTTTTGCAAAAAATGTATTTACCTGAGGCGTCATTACGCATGAGAAAACAATATAAACAAAGCCAAGAATCGAGGGAAGGACGTGATCTGAAGAAACACGAAAAGGGAAAAGAAACACGTGATCTGGAAACTGGCGAATGAGAAGCACGTGTTTCTGAAAGCAGGCACGTATGGAGCATGAAGAGTGTGAAGGAAAGCGCGTGTGAGAGAAAACGCAATTTGGAGAGAGAACTACCTCAAATAATGAAAACCCCAAACGTATGAAAGGGAGAAAGAAATCAAAAAACGATTTCAAGAAAAGAGAGTGAAAAGGAGAAAAAATGTACCTGGAAAACTGAGGAGAAAGAAATCAAAGCTTGCAAGAATGCCCTCTCTTCAAAAACGCGTTTTGCTGCAAAGAGTTTGGTCGACCAACAAGAAGAGAGGTGGAAAACAAAATAAAAGTGAAATGAAATGAACAAGAATCACTTTTAAGTGATCTAAAGATGTTTAAAACTAATTAAAGTCGACTTCTTAAATTAGGCATGAAGAATGGCACTTTTAGTGAAAAGTGCAAATGGGTTCAAAAAGGGTGCCTAGCTAAAAAATGGTTAAGTCATAAAGTCAAGTGCAAGGGCGCACTTTTTTAGCACCTTTGCACTTATGTCCGAAATCAATAAAGTGCAAGGGCGTTGAAAAAGTGCGCCCTTGCACTTTCAACACTTAGTCACGTTTGATAAAAGAGAGTTAGAGTGCACTTTTTCAACTCAATTGCACTTTTCACTAGTTTACTAAGTTTTGACAGTGAAGGCTCGCGAAGGTGCCTGTTTCGGAGGTCTTCGCGACGTGAACATGGGGAGATGCTCAGATTGACTACCTGAGGCTTTGGAATGCATTTCAAGGTGGATTGAAAATTGCCTCGTTTTGTGTGCTTGAACATCACGAACTTAGGAAACAAACAAGTTTCGTAGGGGGGTTATTCGTGGGACGAGCGCTGCTAGTTTCTGTGATAACAATCACAAAGTTGTTTTACCTCATCCTCATTTGCATCTGCAACATCGAATTTCACTGACATCTTCCACCTCCTGGTACAACTTTTTGCTATTTTCTCTTCGTTGCACCAATGGACTTCATCACCCAATCTTCCTCAATCGCCAATAGTTGCACAAACAAATTTGGTTCACCTTCGCCATCCATTGTGACCTCTTCGTTGCTCACCTCAGTCCTTTCTTCTTCTCTCGTCATGCCTTCCTCATGGCATGTCTCTATTGCAACTCCTTCTACAGGGGTTGCTCTCTCATCTTTCTCAATCCAACTCAGGCTACAACACTCTTTTTCGCTGTCCTCTTTCTTAGTCTCACTCCTCTTCACTACTTTCTTCTCATTCTTTCCAACATTCTTCTCCAGCTTCTCGAGCCTCACCTCAATCTTTCCTATCGCCTCAAATATTTTGTTCTCCACTTTCTCCCAATACTGCTCCCAAATCAGTATCCGCACAGGTCTCCTCACAACCCAACCCATCTTGCCTGCTGCAATCACTCTCAATCTGCAAAACACATTTCGTCGTGGTTTCAAGCTCTTCGCTACTCAAGTCTCCTCTACCTGCAACAACCCTCACGAGCTTCTCCTCTATCGCTTCAAACACTTTCTTCTAAGTGCAAACTGCCTCTCGGTCGGCGATCTATTCACACAACACCCGTAGGTCCTGGTGGATCCTCTCCACTCTCAAGACTACTCACTTTGATACCAATTGATGTAAGAGGGAGCTCCCTTTTGCCAATCAACCAATTCACAAAAAATTACATAGGCAAAACTTTGCCCAAATTTAACAACCAATGAAGCACAAATTGCAAGCAAACTCAAGTTTTATAAATTCAATTCAATTTCAATTACATGACCTTCTCGGTTGCATTCTATCTCAATTCTAGTACCCAAATCTCTCCTCCATTCTTTAGATATGCAATATAACAAGCAATTCAGATTACAATATTCAAAACCATTTCATCATTTCTTCTCTTATCTCCTTTGTTCAAACCTACTCTCTGTTCATTCCTCACAATCTATTTTCTCCAATCTTTGCACATACCAAACTATTCTCCTTGAGGTGCCGACCCTTCTACCTTTATCTGCATTTTGTGTTTTGTTTCATTTTCAAATTGCCTTATTGCCAATCATGCCCCTGCTCTGGCAATTTCAATCTAATTTTTTTAAATTGTTCTTTCAAACATGGTGCGACCCAGCCATGTATACAATCTACAACTTTTCATTTCATTTATTTCTAATCTCCACAACTTTTTTACATTCAATAAACTGCTAAGTGCAATCTCTTATACTCTCCTTAGCGCACAGCTCCTCTCTTCTCATCCATGCTGGCACCTTTTGCTTCTCTCGTGCGCTACCTTTTGTGTCACCCCTCCTCTCTATGTTTCGCAGCCCCTTTTCTTCTCCTGTCACGGTCTTTCTCTTTCCCCAACCTTTGTGCACCCCCTTTTCTCTCATTAAATCTGCAATTTCTAAAACCAAATAAAAGATATATGTGCCCCCTCATATTCCGTTGATCCTCCTCTCTCTCCCTGTCACACACCCCTCCAAATGCTGATGAACTTTTATTATTTCACACGGGCTGAAGGTGAATAGTCACAGATTTAGGATGTATATATTTGCCAAATAATTACAGATCCGCCCCACATATGAATAGTTTACTCCAAATCGATTTTTTGTTAATTGGAATTACCTTTACATCTGTCGTTTTTGAAAGTTCCTAAAGCCTTTGACAATTTTGTGCATACTCTACAATCATTACACCTCTTATTTGCCAGCGCAAGTGCAACTTCCATTAATTGATGAAGGCATTCGATTAAACATTTCATGTACCTGGTCTTTGCTACCATATTTCACATACATGTCGAACAAGGCAGTTGCAAATACAACCTTTGACAAAAATTCCATAGCCTTACGTTTGAGATCGTGAGAATGCTAGTAAAAGTCAAACAGATTGGCCTTACACCAGCCAATTACATTTGCTTAATATTTCATGAGACAACATTTCTACCATATCTTGTTAAAGCATCAAATTTAAGAGGTTTAGGCACTAAAGGAACAAAGAAAACCAAACCAAATAAAACCAAAATTGTGAAAACAAAACCAACTATATTTTTGGTTGGTGCTGATTGCCTATCCGTCCGTGTGCTCCTGCACTATTGTGTGAGTGATAGTATGAGAAATTGGCTGTGGAGTAGTAGAGGTTCATTGTAGTGGATTTGGTAACAAAATTTATGTTACTTTCCCCAACTCCAAGAACGTACATAAATGCTTTTTATTCTTCAATTTTCTCTTGTTTATTTGTTTTTCTCTACGATGGCTAAATTGTCTTCCATTTGTTCATAATATCTAGAGGAAAAAATGGTATATTGTTAGCCTTCTCTTGTCAAGGTTATATTTCAATGAAGAGGAACCATTATCTTGGTAAGGTGACATTTCAATGAGTTAGCCTTCCTATTCATTTCTTTTCCACAGAAAGTGCTCGTTACTTATCCTCAAACCATAGAAAGCTCTATGAAATTTTTCTGTACAAAATTGCTAAACTTTTCTTGTCCATGTTTTGGGAGTCAATGTTTTCTTTTTTTGAATGTAGGCTCTTTGAAGGAAAAGGAACCAATATATGGCTTACATTGATGAATAAATAACTTGAATGTGCAGCTGCAAGTGCAAAAGTAATTTTACCCATTGTTTCTCATGATTTAAAAACCACAAAGGATGCAGCTACAATTATGAATTTTCTTCTAATTCCTTAACAAGGTAAAAATATCTCTCAAATTTGAGAGAAATTTGTATCGAACAAATTAATTTCCCAAGAGCAGGCTGTGTAATGTGCCAACCCTTCGGTAAAATAAATTTTTCTAAATTTACATCAAACGAATAAATAAATGAGCTAACAAGTCAATGCAACAAAAAATTTCTTTCTTTTATTGAACAAGATGCCATATCATATTACAATAAAGACTCCATTTCATTACAATAACTTCACAAATACACTTATCAAGAATAAGTACCTTTACAAACAAAGCTCAAATGAGCTTTAGAACTAATAATTGAAAGACGGTCCAGGATCTTCCCTTTCAAATCTTGGTTCTTTTGTCACCTGCTGTGGAGGAGAAGTATCACTCAGGCGATTTCCTGCCAACCAATGACTCATAATACGGTCCCCCGCACATCTATTATTCGATAGATGGCCCTTCCCTTCAACAAAGATATTGGTAGAGTATCTGATAACGACAACCAACTGAGCATAGTGTTGTCTCCTACATAACTAGAACCTGTGCAATTTGGTGACTCTCGAACTAGCATGTAATACGGGATCACGGTGAACTGACAGTGTAGTCTCAAAAGTCACACAACCTAGAGTGGAGTCAAACAATCTAAAGTGGAGTTTTGTACATTGCACTACTTTGATCAAAGAGTTCTCATTCAGTACTTCGAATGAGGTCATCTATCACATACACTACTCAGGGCCGATTTGACTTAAGGCTATCTTCAACTACACATAGGTATTTCTTTCAATGGATAGTCCATCATCCCAGATAACCCACAACCATATTAATCTATTTGGAATTAACTACTTAACTGGTAAGTACACAAGTTAGGTATTCCTTCTATGGATAGTCCATCATCCTAGATAACCTACATACTTGTATAACTCGACTTACTTGTAAGTATATCAATTCTTCTCCCATACTGGATGCCCTCTCCTAGGAGAAATCACAATTTTTGTAGCAAACAAGTACACAGGCACCCTCCCATACTGGATTATTTATCCTAGGAGTAACACAAGCTTTCCGAGTTAAACTAATAACTTAGTTGGTGTACCTCAAGTGACTCTTGCATTCAAATCAAGCCTAGTATATAATAACTAAGATACACACTCAACTCCTATTATGGAGTAAATATAAACACATTGCATCCCACGTTCAACATATTTAGTAAAATTAATTACCTATATGGTACCACATGTAGCATAGTTGAATTCCCCAGTCAAGTAATTTCATTGACATATCTAGTATAGTTAAATACTTGTGTCGAGCTATCTCTTCGACATTTCTAATACAATTAAGTATTTGTGTCAAGCAAACTATCCTATAATGGAGATCCATGTATATCATAGCTAGAATGCTTCATTTTTCCTTTTTACAAAAGACAACATATTTACTGCCTATGCACAAACAAAAAATACTTTTCAAACAACATAGCGAATCTTGCAAAAGAATAGTAGAAGAATATCCCATGCCTGTTTATGCTTATCCCAAATTAATGGCAGAACTGTTTCCACTTCTAGCTCAATCCAGTTTCTTGAATTAAGTTCCCAGTCTTTCAGAAGATGATAATTTCCTCACAAAAATTCCCTCTTTTTCACTCTCATAAACCACTAGCAGAAATGACGTATTCTTTGGGTAGAATACGTTTCTCTCAAAGATAATAATAATTCACAGAAATGTGAACACTGTTTGTAAACTATGGCCACTCAAAAATGTGAAGTATGGTTGTATATAATGTCACTCTGAAATTGAATAATGGCTGCAAATAGTGTTCATCAGTAATGAAGAATGAACATATCATGATGCACCAAATGATACACATATGGTAAATAAGGCAAACTCAAAGACAATTACAAAAGCTGATGAATGGTGAAGTATGAATGAATGTAATGTTCCCCTTTTAGCAGTGATCCTATCAGTTGCTCATCAGCCTATTTTGGAGTCATGTAGGCTCGTTGAGGTGAATCAAAGGGTTCCAGATTTTGGAGGTTTTGTGGTCTTTCCTCAGTATTTACTATTTATAGTAAATACTGTTTTTGGCAGTTAGCAGTTGTCAATCTTTAGCTCATCATGTCCTTTGGAGCAGTTATTTAGAGTTAAGCTTTGGCCTTTGGAAAATATTATTTTGATGAAATTCTTCATTTAAAAGGCAAATTGTTCTAATTTTAAGTTGACCCCTTGGCCTAAGGTGATAACTTAAAGTTGTGTTAAAAGAGGGACTTGAAGGGGGACGCCTTCATGGAGGAATTTAATGTTTTTTATTAAATTCTCTCTTGTCTTAAAATGGACGCCTTTTTGAGAGGATTAATTCTTTTTTGATAAAGTAAAATGTGAGATGGCTTTTGGCGTCCCATCTGAGGGAATTGAATAGTCATCCCTTTCTCTTTAAAAGTGTGGCTTTGCTCCAGCATTTGTTATCTCATGTTTATGCTAAACTTATGTTGTCGAAATGACTACTCATTTTGCACTTCGAGGAATGCTGACCTCCTAGTACCTTTCTCAATTTCGTGTTTGCAAGATAACACCTAATTAAATTATTGTTGCTTCTCAATTAGACTAGCAGATAGAGTCCAAAGATGAATTTTTGGAGTGTTTTACTAGTTTTGCAGTTGCTGATTTGCACATAGCTGAAAGTCGAATTCAATCACAGCTGAGTGTTTGATTTTTGTTTTGTTCTGGGCATTTGACCAATTCATTTCTAAGGTCTGGGCGACCATCTTCACCAATTTTCAGAAGTTAATTTGAAGTGTGGATTTTTAAATATCAAAATCGCCCCTCAAGGAGGGTCGTACCTTTTTGTATGCATTGGGATTTGTGCCATTAATTATTTCTGGTGTTTTGGAGCTGTTTCTTCATCTCAGTAGGGGTGCCTATCTTCCAATTGATCATTGCACTTGGTTTCACACAATTCAAAGGTATTTTGGTTGAGTTATGAGCGTTTGATGATTTTCTGTAGTTGTTGATTTATCATTTCCAAAATTGCAGATTTTTTAAATAGAGTTAATTCATTTGTTGTTTCCATCTTTCTTCTTCATTTCTCATTGTGTTCTAACATGGAAACATTGTATAGCTTGGTGCTTGAAAAATGGTGAAAAATATTGTAATTTGCAGCTTTCTTTATTTGTACAAACTGTTAACAGTAGTACTGTTTCAGTTTTAACATTGCTGCATTATCTATTCAATTTCACATTAAGCATCCCTGAATGGTATACTGCCAGTGAGGATAAATTGAATTGTAATCTCTTTCATACCCACTATGAAGTGGTGAATCCCCACTCTTAAGTGGATGCCTTCCGCAACAAAAGAAGTATTTTAAATTGTAATCTTTTCCCCCCACTGTTTGGTGGTAGCGTGGAAAGTTCCTTTGGCTGGTTATCCGCCTTTGTTACATTTCAATTCAACATTAGTACTCCACCATATGTTAGCACCTTGCCTGTCAAAGGATCTTGAGTGCACATTCTTGGTGTCGAGTTTAATCTCTTTCTGTCAGTGTAATCTTTGTAATCTTTGATTCAGTAGATCCTAGGGATCCTCTGATCATATGCCCGCCCCTCCTCTTTAAGTGGTTTTAGGGCACATTCTTGGTTAGAGTTTTCTCATGCACGTTTTGGGTTATGCTAACATTAACGGGTGCTTGGTTACATTGTAAATGTTCATTTAAAAATCAAAAAAAAAATTTAGAGTATATTTCCATAGTATCAGAACAAAAGTTCCTGCCATCTTGTGTTTTTCAGTCTATCAGTTGATAGATGAGTGATAGAGAAACCAGATAGTTCATCAGAAACCAGGTCAGATCTCAAATACAGTTTCCGCCAGTGCCAGAAGCAGATACATTGCCAAAAGCCTTGAGAGAAACGGGTAAAACTGTTGAAAGTATGTCGGAAGGACTCTGTCTTTCAATGGATTAAAAAGATGCCCAAACAGAAAAGAAGTTTGACAACATGTTAGACATGATGGCATGTTTGCTAGCTAGATCGGATCTGCAAGCTAGTCAGAACTCTATTCAGCCCCAACAGAATCAAGTTGGTGAAAATAGTGGTAACAGTGGTGTTAATGGAACTTATGGTCCTGATGGTCATAATTGTTCAGCGGTAAATGGAAGGGATAGAACTGTTGGACAGCATGTCACAATCACAAGAGGATCTTCATCTAGACCTCTTCTTCCTACATTCACTCCGAGAGATGAGCTACCACCTGAAGTTGGGTTACCTTTTGTTGATGATGCTAGACAAGCATATATGGAGTACATCTCTTTACCCCCTGATATGAGAGATGCATGGACCTTTGATCAATTTATGAATCAAAGAAGTAGAAGGAACGGTGGAAGGAATGAACATCGTCCTCCAATGAATCATAGAAATGATTTTCAACAAGCATTGGGCAAGATTACTTTGGACCACTTTGATGGAAGTAATAAGTGTGCAGCCAGGGCGTGGGTGCGGAAATTGGATAACTATCTTTCACTTAGACCAATGCCGGAGGAAGATGCAATTAAGTTTGCCACATTACACTTGGATGGAGTGGCTCACGAATGGTGGAATCACGGTTTGGTCACTCTTGGCCATAACCTCATCCATACCTATGAAGAATTTACCAATAAATTGATTGAAAGATTTGATACCAAAGATCCTGAATTGAGTTTCTGAGAATTGGCACAATTGAAACAACACGGATTTTTAGAAACTTATTTTGCTGATTTTCAAAGGTTGTCAGTAATGGTGCCTAACATTACTGAAAGAAGACTTGTGGTATTATTTGCTGAAGGTTTAATGGAGCCTTTGAAGGGATGGGTCAAAGCCTTTGATCCACCGTCATTGGATGAAGCAATCAAGAAAGCCAGGAGCATGGAGTTGGCTGCTCCAAGGCCAAAATTTCAGTACAAACCTTTCAAAAAGGATAAAAAGAAGTTCCCTCCAAGTCAGCCCAACAAGTATCCACAAAGGATATCTGATGAACTCCGTGATCAACTTATGAAAGAAGGAGTTTGCTATACTTGTCGTGAACGTTGGACAAGAGGTCACCGTTGCTATGGGAAAGGTAAAGTACATCAAATGGAGGGCTATTCTGATTATAGATCAGAATCTGATCCGTATGATCAGTAGTATGAAACAACAAGTAGTGAAGGAGAAGAAGCTCCAGAAGAGGAACCAAAAGTTGGAGATGGTAGTGCTTTTTCCCAAGTGTTTAGTTTCCAAAAGAATGAATCCTTTCGAGTTCGTGGAGTGGTTAGTTTTCAAAGGATTGTTGCTCTAATTGATACAGAAGCAACTCATAATTTCATTGATGAGGTTCTATTTACCAAAAGAGGATTGAAGACTGAAGAGTTTCAATGGTAGTAGATGGCTTTACCATATCTTACACAAAGAAAATTCCTAATCTCTCCATGCAATTGGGAAATTATGAGGTGAAGGATGACTTCTATGTTGTTGGCATTGGTGATACCAATGTTGTTTTGGGAATACAATAGCTGCGATCTCTTGGAGAGATCACCTTGAATTTGCAAACCATGGAATTGAAATTCCAAGCTGATGGGAAGAAGGTTGTCTTGAGAGGAATGTCCAATGGAGGTCCTCGAATTGTGTCCTTGAAAAGAATGGAGAGGCTGATCCGTCATGATCAAGTTGAATGGGCAACAGAATGTATGATCTTACCAGCTGATCCAGTTGTAGAGAAAAGACAATACCCGCTTGATATTCAAGCTCTACTTTCTAAAAAGAGAGTTTTTTGGTGATTTACCTTTGGGAAGACCACCCGACAGGGGGTGTGAGCATGTGATCGAGCTAGAAGAGGGTGCAAAACCGGTCATCACTACTCCTTACCGTTATCCAAAGAAGCAGAAAGATGAGATAAAAAAGACCATCAAAGAACTTTTGGAGGTAGGGTTCATCCGGCCAAGCAAAAGCCTTTTTGCTTCAGTAGTAGTGTTGGTTAAAAAGAAAGGTGGTACAATGCGTATGTGTGTTGATTATCGCGCATTGAATCATAAGACCATCAAGAATAGATATCCTATTCCTAGGATAGATAAGCTTATTGATGAACTTCATGGGGCTATGTACTTCTTGAAGATTGATCTTCGATCCGCTTACCATCAAATCAGGATGAGAAAAGGAGATGTTGAGAAAACTACTTTTAGATGCCACCATGGGCATTTTGAATTCCTTGTTATGCCATTCGGTTTGACTAACGCTCCAACAACATTTCAATCTTGTATGAACAAGACTTTCAGGCAGCAGTTGAGGAAGTTTGTGCTTATCTTCTTTGACGATATTCTCATTTTCAGTAAGTCTTGGGAGGAGCACCTTCAACACTTAGAATAAGTGCTTAGCATTTTGGAGGCAGAATGCATGTTTGCTAAAAAATCAAAATGTGAGTTCGGGATGATAGAGCTTCTCTATCTCGACCACATTATCAGTTCTAAGGGGGTCAAAGTTGATCTTGAGAAGATTAGAGCCATTATTGATTGGCCATCTCCAAAAAATGTGACTCACTTGAAGGGATTTTTGGGCTTGTGTGGTTTTTATAGAAGGTTTGTTAAGGGGTATTCTCACATGGCAGCCCCTCTTACAGATCTCACCAAAAAGGGAGCTTTTCTATGGACAAATAAAGCACAAGGAGTGTTTGATAAATTCAAACAAATTATGAGCTCATGTCTAGTATTGGCTTTGCCTGATTTCAAAGAGCCCTTTGAATTGCAATGTGACGCTTTGGGTGAAGGAGTTGGAGTTGTTCTCATGCAAGACAAACACCCTATTGTCTTCGAGAGCAGAAAATTGAGAGGAGCAGAAAAGTTATATTCAATTTATGACAAAGAGATGCTTGCCATTATGCATGCTTTGTCCAAATTCCGCCAATACTTGGTGGGTAGTAAATTTGTGGTTAAGACTGATCATAATAGTTTTAAACATTTCATGTGCCAAAAAGATTTGAATGAAAGGCAACAAAAATGGGTAAGCAAACTTCAGGCCTATGACTTTGATATTGAGTTTGTCAAGGGAAAGAACAATGTAGTTGCAGACGCTTTGTCTAGAAGACCTCATTTGCAGTCACTTTGTGAGCTTTCAGCAGATTGGAAAGAGTTGATTGCTGCTGATTATGCAAAAAATCAGTCTACAACCAGCATTATAGGTCATTTGAATGATGAAAGGTATAGTTTGGTTGATGGTTTGATTATGTATAAGGGTAGAATATTTTTGGTACCCGAATCCAAGCTTAAGAAGAATATTTTTCAGTCATTCCATGATGTTCCTCTTGTTGGTCATCAAGGCATGTTCAAGACTTATAAGCAGATAAGAGAAAGATTTGCTTGGAAAGGGATGAAGGAAGAGGTCATGAACTACATAAGGGAATGTTCTACTTGTCAAAGGAATAAAAATGAACATTATTTTTCAGCTGGTTTATTGCAGCCCTTGCCGATTCCAAATCAGAAATGAGAAAGCATTGCTATGGACTTCATTACCGGTTTACCCAAGGTGCAAGACCGTGATTGTATTTATGTTGTGGTGGATAGATTAACTAAATATGCTCATTTCTATGCTATCACTACTTCATTTACAAGAACTCAAGTAGCTGAGTTGTTCTTTAGAGAAGTTTTTCGTTTGCATGGTTTGCCTAAGACCATTGTCAGTGATAGGGACAGCAAGTTCCTAAGTGTGTTTTGGCAAGAGATATTCAGGTTGAGTGGTATAGTGCTCACTCCAAGCACTAGTTATCACCCGCAAACGGATGGGCAATTTGAGATTGTCAACAAATAGTTAGAAGGCTACCTCAAAAATTATGTTTCAGGGCAGCAAAGAGCTTGGGTTAAGTGGCTTCATTTGGGGGAGTTTTGTTACAACTCTTCTTATCACATGTCAATTAAGATGTCTCCTTTTATGGCTCTCTATGGGTATGATGCTCTTAATTTTGTAGACTTGGTTTTTGATGATAGTAGAGCTCCCCAGGTGAAGGATATGCTTAAGCACAATCAAGACATCTTGAAGTCACTAAAAGAAAATTTGCAGCAAGCTCAAAATCAGCAGAAGTTATACGCTGATCAATAGCGTGTTGAATGTTCTTTTGAAGTGGGAGACATGGTTTATTTGAGACTTCAACCCTACATGCAATCTTCCCTCAGAAAGAATGGGACGGAAAAATTAAAGCCACGTTTCTATGGTCCGTTTAAAGTCACCAAAAGGATTGGTGAAGTGGCGTATGAGTTAGAACTCCTAGCGGACAACAAAGTTCACAATGTTTTTCATGTGTCCCGCCTCAAGAAGGCACTTGGGCACAATGTGGTGGCTACTTCAGAGTTACCTCCCTTAGATGAAGAAGGGCAGTTGGTGTTGCTTCCAGAAGAGATCCTTGACAGTAGGGAGCGATCCTTGAGGAGGTGAACAATCAAGGAGTATTTGGTAAGATGGAAAAACTTGCCTATTGAAGATGCTACATGGGAATGTGAACATATTTTGTAGCATCCAGCTTTACAGTTGCTTGAGGACAAGCAATCTCGAGGGGGGCGGACTGTAATGTTCCCCTTTTAGCAGTGATCCTATTAGTTGCTCATCAACCTATTCCGGAGTCCTATAGGCTTGTTGAGGTGAATCAAAGGGTTCTAGATTTGGAGGTTTTGTGGTCTTTCCTCAGTATTTACTATTTATAGTAAATACTATTTTTGGCAGTCAGCAGTTGTCAGTCTTCAGCTCATCATGTCCTTTGGAGCAGTTATTTAGAGTTAAGCTTTGGCCTTTGAAAAATATTATTTTGATGAAATTTTTCGTTTAAAAGGCAAATTGTTCTAATTTTAAGTTGACCCCTTGGCCTAAGGTGATAACTTAAAGTTATGTTAAAAGAGGGACTTGAAGGGGGACGCCTTCATGGAGGAATTTAATGTTTTTTTATTAAATTCTCGTCTTAAAATGGACGCCTTTTTGAGAGGATTAATTCTTTTCTGATAAAGTAAAATGTGAGATGGCTTTTGGCGTCCCATCTGAGGGAATTGAACAGTCATCCCTTTCTCTTTAAAAGTGTGGCTTTGCTCTAGCATTTGTTATCTCATGTTTATGCTAAACTTATGCTATCGAAATGACTACTCATTTTGCACTTCGAGGAATGCTGACTTCCTAGTACCTTTCTCAATTTCGTGTTTGCAAGATAACACCTAATTGAATTATTGTTGCTTCTCAATTAGACTAGTAGATAGAGTTCAAAGATGAATTTTTGGAGTGTTTTACCAGTTTTGCATTTGTTGATTTGCACACAGCTGAAAGTCGAATTCAATCACAGCTGAGTGTTTGATTTTTGTTTTGTTCTGGGCATTTGACCAATTCATTTCTAAGGTCTGGGCGACCATCGTCACCAATTTTCAGAAGTTAATTTGAAGTGTGGATTTTTAAATATCAAAATCGCCTCTCAAGGAGGGTCGTACCTTTTTGTATGCATTGGGATTTGTGCCATTAATTATTGCTGGTGTTTTGGAGCTGTTTCTTCATCTCAGTAGGGGCACCTATCTTCCAATTGATCATTGCACTTGGTTTCACGCAATTCAGAGGTATTTTGGTTGAGTTATGAGCGTTTAATGATTTTCTGTAGTTGCTGATTTATCATTTCCAGAATTGCAGTTTTCTGAAACAGAGTTAATTCATTTGTTGTTTCCATCTTTCTTCTTCATTTCTCATTGTGTTCTAACATGGAAACATTTTATAGCTTGGTGCTTGAAAAATGGTGATAAACATTGTAATTTGCAACTTTCTTTATTTGTACAAACTATTAATAGTAGTACTGTTTCAGTTTTAACATTGCTGCATTATCTATTTAATTTCACATTAAGCACCCCTGAATGGTATACTGCCAGTGAGGATAAATTGAATTGTAATCTCTTTCATACCCACTATCAAGTGGTGAATTCCCACTCTTAAGTGGATGCCTGCCGCAGCAAAAGAAGTATTTTAAATTGTAATCTTTTCCTTCCACTGTTTGGTGGTAGCGTGGAAAGTTCCTTTGGCTGGTTATCCGCCTTTGTTACATTTCAATTCAACATTAGTACTCCACCATATGTTAGCACCTTGCCTGTCAAAGGATCTTGAGTGCACATTCTTGGTGTCGAGTTTAATCTCTCTTTGTCAGTGTAATCTTTGTAATCTTTGATTCAGTAGATCCTAGGGATCCTCTGACCATATGCCCGCCCCTCCTCCTTAAGTGGTTTTAGGGCGCATTCTTGGTTAGAGTTCTTTCATGTACGTTTTGGGTTATGCTAACCTTAATGGGTGCTTGGTTACATTGTAAATGTTCATTTAAAAGTAAAATAAAAATTTAAAGAGTGTATTTCAATGAATGAATGAGAATTAGGAGAGTTGGGCGACTGTTTATAGTGAGCCCAACTTCCAACATCCCCTATCGCCATGGCATGTGAATTGACACCACTGCCATTTGAAATATTCAATCTGGAGGTGGCACCATTTCCAGCCAGTACTCGACATTCAGCAAGGTGAGTCGACCTCCAATTTTTCCAAGATTGTGAAGACTGATTCCAAAAAGCACATGGAGAATTTCATATATCAACACCTACAAGAATTGTTTCCAGAGGTGGTGCTAAACAATGATATGACAGGTTTTTTTTATAAAAGTAGATAAGTCAATCATAAGTTTTTTACACATAGCCTTCATCGACTATCTTTTAGGTCGAGTCGATGAAGTTCCTTTACTGCGTTGAAATTGGTACATCTTTGGATTTCGACCAGGCCAAAGATTTGGCGCATTTCGTGGATTTGTGTAATGTCCCTTACCCGGTTTGCCCTAGAATTCACTTGTTGATTAGGTTTAGGGTTTCTTCTTTCCAAATGAATTTTCTTTTTAATTAAGTAATCTTGATTTGAAATCTACATTCACCATATTAACAACATTTCCACACATATATTTGTTAGCATTAATATCTAGATATCCAAAACATAAGCATAATCATAAATGCAATTCAACAAGCAAGAGGAGTGCCATGGGTGGATCCGCCCTGAAGCCTTCAAATAAAGCTCAAGAAGTTGCCCATCTCAATCCTTCTTGCCTAGTGGCTTAGTACCTGCATACTCCACTCATGGCAACACCTCGAAGACACTCATCCTATCAAGGGAAGAGGAAATCATGGAATCCTTAAGTAGCCTAAGGTCTACCACCTCCTATTTGCCCAATCCCTAATCAAGGGCCTAAAGGGTTGTAAGGCCCAATCCCTTGTCTAGAGCCTAAGGGGCAGAAGACTAGGTGGGACCCCCAACCTTCTATAACCCAATCCCTAGTCAAGTGCCTAAGGGGCTGCAGGGCCCAATCCCTTGTCTAGGGCCTATGGGGCTGAAAGTGGGGTTTTTAGACAATCTACGTAAACCATGGTTCACCCTTCTTGATAGGGCTACAAGCACAAAGAAGACAATCTTTACACGATCAGCTATATTTTCATTCATCCAAGATTTATTTCATGCCTATAATCAAATATATCTTCATTTATCAATGTTTCTTTAAGTTCATCATTTCTTAGAATAATTCTCATTATGATAAGATTAAAGAAATAATTATATCAATATTCAGATTAGCAATATCAATTTCTTATATTCAAAATATGCTAAATATTATTGTTAAGTGAGTACATCACCTAAGTTGCTATATCTCTCCATGTTTCCTTACTCGCCTCCTTCAACCTTATACTGAATTGATCATAGGATGAGGACAATTCATAAATATACATAATCTACTTATGTTTATATTAAAGAGTCATCATTACTTTTAAGTATCATTATTGCATAATCGTGTATGTATATATATATATATATACTTCATATACATATATCTATAATTATTCTCTCCTTATTCATATATATTCTTTATTCATTGCATATTATTCATTATAAAATTTATCTATATCTATGCATATATACTTGTATATATATATATATATATATATTAAATGGCTCTATATTCCAATGCATAACAATCATTGTTGCTGCTGTTTTGTTTCTCAATGTTTGTCCCTCTTCCTTATTTTTCTTCCTTCTATTTATACCATTCAAGGTAGGTGACTCATGGGGGGAATGTATTGTTTGGTGAAAGAGGCGACTTTTCATAAAATATATCCCTTTGTTAGATTTAATTGCTGCCTTTAAAGGCTTATTATCACAATAATATCTATTTTTGAAAATAATATATTATTACTAATAATTATGATATTTCAAATTATATACTAATTTTATTATTTTATTTTGATGTTTTTATTGAACATATTTTAACATTAAAGTATAATAATAAAACCAATTTGTTAATATCTTAGTATTATTTTATTCTAATGTATTACAATCTTTGATGTGTAATGATTATAATATTTATTTATTATTATTATTTTTGATATTAAGTTATTTAATACTAGAATGTAATAACAATAATTTGTCTATATATTATTATTATATTTGTTATTTCATATTTATATATTTTTATATTGATATGGTACACATTTATTTTATATTTAATATTAATATTGCTATTTATTTTATTTATTAATTTATTTGTATTTTAACACTTGGTCTTTATGGTATTGCTATTTCGGGGACATGACAATTTGTTCCTGCATTTCACTAACAGGTGATGTGATTTCATCAAGCGTCGTATTTGATTGAAACTCCATTTGATTATATTGGCAACATAAGCCAAAGTCCAAAGTTCACGAATTGAAGTCTCAATCAATTTGGTTTATTTCGTAATTTGATTTTCCAAAGTTTAAATGATTATATTGATTCAGAAATAATTTGATTTCCCAAAGCTGAATGATAATATTAAATTGATTCTTAAATAATTCGACTTCCAAAGTTGAATGATAATATTAAATCAATTCAAAAATAATTCGACTTCTACAGTTGAATGATAATATTAAATCGATTCATAAATAATTCGATTTACAAAGTTGAATGATAATATTAAATTGATTCAGAAATAATTTGATTTCCAAAGTTGAATGATAATATTAAATTGATTTAGAAATAATTTGATTTCGAAAGATGAATGATAAGAATTATATATTTTATTATGTATATTTATATAATTATAGTTTTTATATATTATATATATATGTATTAATATAACTATAATATATATAATATTTAATATATATTTACATATATATATATATATACTTACCCAATATATATATATGTGAATTCGGAAGGCAATAATAATAATTTTATTAATATCCACATTATACTAGATGTGTGCATATACACTTATATATACTTATATATACTTCTATGTACACGTATGTGTAGGTATACCATATTGATGCATCTTTATGAGCATATCCTTTTGCCAACGTACACTGATATGTATATACTATATATATGTATATATGTCCACTTCCGATTCACTTACATCCATTTACGTTACCATCATATTGATAGGTGTGTATGTGGTATATTATACATATGCATATACATGTCGATAAATCCTCCTGACATGTGTGTGTATACATATAAACATATTTCCACCTATCCAGATGATCATAATATCACAAGACAAATCTATCTAACCAAATAGATAAACATCACTCGCAAAGCATGCAAAAGTAAGCAAGACTCCTAATGCAAACATTCAAGCTATGGATGATTTACCTATAACCCACACAAACTGACTTAGTTCACTCAATCTAAGGTGATGTGTGTGTATGCTCATATAGTTTACTTTACCGGTTACCTAACCAAGCTCTTCTCCCGAGTGATACTTCCCCTCCCCCTGTAGAAATGGACATTTACCTGCAACCACTAGCACATACCTTGGCAGTCAATTGTTCACAACAATAAGCAACATATATAAACATCTTTAAAGTTAGAATAACAATAATTCAATAACCATCTATTCTCATTTATGCAGTATTTCACCATGAATAACATCAACGGAGATAACATCAAATGAAACAAAATCAAATGAGATGACATTCATATTGATAACAAGGTACAAGCATCATTAATTCATCTCCAGAACTCACTTTACATTCACATTTACCCTATGTAGTAATAGTAGATAGTAACCTCACAATTTGGGGTGTAACATACTTCCCCCCTTGTGAATCACCGTCCCCGATGACCTATAACCTTTTAACATATAGTTAAAGTCAAATAAAGTTTTACTTACAATTCTCAAAATATGTAAGATTTACAAAACATTCATCCTATGTAGTAACCTTGTCCTTCCAGGACCTTGCTTCAAGTGTCCTCACTATCGCATAGGGAAAACTTGTATGTCTCACACATACTTTCCCAAAGAGTTTTATTACATATACACATCCAATATATAATAGTAGCTATACATAACACCTAACACATAGTGATCATAAATCATTGGCCCATGAATTTATCCTTAGTATAATCCCAATAGAAAACGAAATGTTGTTGTATTGTACACTACATCGTGGGTCCCATTCTTTCCCTTTGGTATTTATACTCTTAGAAAACTTATAAATCGAGTCCGTCCGTCACTTACACATCCATTTTCCTTACCATAAAGTACTTTCCCTTGATTACATGTCCATTTCGAGCATAACATTGCTCCAGGACACCGGTCAAATCCCGATACTGCTTCATACTTAAGCTTTGTATCGACAAAGTTTCAATGATCACTTCGATCTATTACTCTTTTTTGTTTGACATTCTATCAAGTCTGTGGCTTACCCTATTCCTAAGCCTATTTCAGCTTAATAGAGTTTCCAACCTTCTTTTCCAAATAATGGTCCAAACTTCAATGTTAGAAGTTTATAAATCATTCGAGATTTAGTCTACCATTTTTGCTTATTTGACTATAATAATATATTGCACATTCGCTCAATTGAATTTTTCATAGTATGATCATGGTTTACACAACCCTATCATTATTTGCTAAATTGAAATAACCTCTCAGGGTTACTAAGCAACTACTTGCCCACAATATATTATTTAGGACCAAAATCCTATAAGTCAAGTTTCCAAAAGCGTTGGTTACTTCGATGAGTTTGTCCACTTAGAACATTATGTCAGTTCTATTAACATAGACAGATTGATCTGTCTTGTGTTCTACCATTTTCTTTCTGGAATCTCAAGAGAGTTACATGTCCTACTGATGATGACATCTGGCCTTCATTTCCTGGCATACTAGACATTACCTTGCTATATTCCGTGCAGCTTCTTACTCTATCTTTTTCCAAATTATAGTGGATCCTCATCTGAAAATTCCCTTTGTCGTTCCAATGTCCTATCTCTGACATTAATTCCCTCATTCATTCCCGAATCTTCCAAGATTTTGGGGTACATAGGTTATTTTTATCCAATAATAGTCTATCTTTTGACTAAGTGAAGACCTATTTTGATCTCACACTATCATTAATTCCCATGTAATAATGGTTATAAGTTTTGCGGAGATAAATCCCATTTATCTTAGGACATCCACAACTTGGATCTCTTCCATCCTTGGATTATTTTCAAAGATGTAATTCATCTTTTAACTCAATCTAATTTTCTCGATATAATTTGGTACTAATTTCGAGTATTAATCCTCGTTCATTCATGTTGGTCTCTAGAAGATATCAGATTTAGTTGCATATCTAATTACCAAGCATGAACGTTTTTTGTCAGCTCCATGAATTCTCTTAATCAAATAGAAGAGTCACATCTTCGGTATATCCTATTTGAGCACAAGTAACAACCTTGGTGTTCTACTCAGTACAAATACCAACATTTCACATTAAGTGAAAATGCTATGATGTCCCGACATAACTATAGATGCTTCCCTTTGAGAGTGTATCTCTTTTAATATAAGAGCCACTCAAATAGAGTCTAGTCATTAATATGACTTCCTTTCTAGAGTGTAAAGCAGCTTCTTTAACTCACTAGGTATCTCACCTATGTTTCCACTCATATAGAATTTCATAAGTCCAAGTGATTTACAAATTCTCATGAGCGAACCTTAAACTCAATATTCCCTTCCAATTCTTAGGATAGAGTCTTCAATTGTTGACTAGTCCGATGTTATAGGTTTCTCTATCCCTATATGTCCCAATCAAGACCAAGTGTACAACTCAACCAAGTAAGTTATTCCCAACTTAAAAGAGTTAATGAGTAGTCTAGAACATAACCCAACTCAATAGGTTTAAATCTTATCGCAAGGTCTCTCTCTTTATTCGAATGAACTTCTCGTTCCAATTAGGTTATTCTTAAACCTAAAGTTTCATTCTAGTATAAAGCATGATGAATTAATTATTCTTATAAAGAGATTTTGATGTGGTTCACCTAACGTCACATCCTAACTTATCCTTCACTCCATCTCTATGGCTTTATAGCTTAACCTTTTCATTCCCAGGTCTCTTAGTATAATAAGCTACAGTGTCAAGTCGCTTTACGACATGGATATATTTCGTAATATGTAGTATTACTACTTATGTATAGAAATAACATCATTATCTAAATTCTCCATATTAAGGTTTATAGGAGTGTAGAGACACTTTCTTCCAATTCATGAGTAACCTAGATCTGTCCTTGCCAATCCCATAGGAAATGATCTCTATCATGATCAAATTCTCCGCCTATCCTTTTCCAAGGCATCAATGATAATACTGCTTGATTTTCCAATCAAATAAATATAAGGTATGGAATGATAATAGGTCATAACCCTTGACCTTTCCATTTATCTTTCTCCAAAATCCCAGTACCTTTTTCTTTGTGGTTATAAAATGTATAACTTAATTGACATCATGACTTGCAAAGAAGTCATTAGTTCTTCCAAATTGAGAACATACCCACATTTTTCGTTGGGTGGGGTACTTAACCTGAGTCAATCCACTCTCTTCCTTTCCCCCTTAGTGTTTCCACAGCTTTTGATCTACTCAAAGTTGAACTCTTAGTAAACACTTGCTTTTTTGAAAAAAATTGTCATTCCTTCTTGTTGATTTTCTATTGCCTTCTCCTGCCTCAATGGTATACTTTAAATATACTTTTCCCAAAGTTAGATTCTTCATTGTTTTCTATCTCATAGATTCAACATTTTGGATCATCCAATAGAAGATCTAATGAATAATCAGCAACTTACAAGTTACAAGACACTCCATTAATCCAATTCTCTTTTTGGCATTCTTTTGTGGAGGACAATCCATATTCACAAAACCTCATTGGTTGATGTACCTTTCTACTTAAAATGTTGTTTTCCTTACAAATTCAATTGATCTGACACATAGTGTCTTATTGTATTATATTTCCTTTTGGAACCTCTAAACAAATGTTGACTTCCACAAACATGTTGGTGAGTTTAGCTTATACTCCAACCAATCTATGTTCCATCCCAACCTCTAGTCAGACCGACCTGACTTTACCACTTTAGGTTTCTTTCTCATATTCACCGTTCCAAGTGATTTTAATTCCAATGCTTGGAATCCTATTCTTTTATCCTCTAGAGATACCAAAGATGTTTGGTCTCTTTTTCACATCTTAATCAAAACTTCCAAATTGCTTTTCATCAATTTGGTTGGTGGAATCATGCCCACGTTGTTGATTACTTTGTTTTTGACTATTCCGGTCTTTTATTTTTTCCAAGGTACTAACTCTTAATAAGATCCATTCCCTTATCAAGAATTAGATTTATGTCAGGAGTTATCCAACCTTTGTGGATACCTCCTTCGTTGACATCCTACTTCAATCATACACATAGATTCGTAGTGCTTTTATTGAATCCAAGAATTCTTGACTCTTTACAATTATAGTTTACAACTGTAAAAGGTGTTACCTCATTTCTTCTCATTCCCTTTAGAGTTATGTAACTATTTCGTGGGATAAAACGTATATACTGGTTATTCTTCCTAACCTTCCTACATAACCTGATTGCATAATCTTCTGCAATCCCAGGTAATATTATAAGTTGTTGGTTTAGGAGTTCCTAACTCCAAGGACGACTCTTAACTAGTCCCAACTTTAAACAAGTTACTAGGAATCTCATCTTCCTTTCACTTTTTCCTCAGTTCTTTTTCTCTTGCCCTTGTGGCACAAGAACTTGTTGACGTGCCTTTTGTGACAGCGCCAGCACAGAATAAAGTTGCCCAACGGTCGCTCTATTCTCTCTTGATCAAAGTGTCCCACATGCTAAGATTGCTTGAAAGTTCATGTGTTCGACTCCAAGGTTCCTTTTATCGCGAATAGACTCAGTTGGTTGATGTGTTTTGCTGGTTATTTCAAGGGGACTTACGTAGTTGTTCAACTTTGTGAAGCAATTAGGACATGAATGATTTGGCGATATTGTTCTGGTATCTAAACTGACTCAGAAAATGCAGAATTTAAAGGGGATAGGGATAGAGATTCTACAGATCTACTTCTAAAAGGGTGGAGGACGAAGATCGACTTAAACAATCTTCAAACCAAACTTCGCTTTGTCTTCTTTCGAACAACTCTGACAAAGTTGGTGCAATCTTCAAAGGATGAGAAAATGTTCAAACTATGACACAACACGTTCATACCGTCAACACGACGCATACAAACACATGAACCATAATCGAAGTTAAGTGCTGATACTCCAGTTGACCACGCAAGGCGAACTTACCATCAGCAAGTCCGCTAGTGGTATGGACGAGAAGACTTGCTCAAATCACAACGCCACACTCCACAGCTAACAACTACTTGCATGAAATAAAATCTATTTTACTCTATCTACCTTGAATTGGAAAGACGAACAAGCCTTGCTAGCTACTCACAATAGAAGATAGAACCACCAAACAATGATAAATCTTTATATTATGAGAGTGTTCACAACAACTTCTTACAAAGTCCTCAATGGGAAAACTTCCTTTCCTCCTCAATCTAAGCTAACTTCTAAGCTCTACTCTCTAACTTCTATCTCCAATACTCTCTAGCTCTAATCTATCTCTGATTCTAATTCTAATTGTTACAAATGAGGGGGGATGCCCCTTTTATAATAAGTCCAATTCAGTGGACGGCTCAGATCAAATTACAATGAAGGGCTCAGATCGAGCCACCTATGCCCTGATTAGGGTTTCTGCCCTAAAAACCGCCACAGAGAGGAGTGGGCAATGAATGCACAGAATATTCTCCACTCCCCTGCAGGAATCATAATGAGCAATTAATGCCCACTACCATCATCAAGAAGATCCTCATCAAGCAGCGCGTTCCCACTGGCCTTCTCCCGGATAGCAAACTCGATCAACCGGGCCAATACTGCTTCAACCTCCTGTGTAGAGATCGGTGGAATATGGTTGAGCTGGAACTCCAAGACTGCTACCGTCTGTCCGTATCTGGATGCAAGATTTCTTCCATGTCACCAAGGCGTCCTGGGTATGCTGAATTATACTAGAGAACGTGGAGACATTCTCAAAGTCATCCAGGACAAGTGACTTCGCAGCTGAGAAGAATGGAGGCAGTCTACCCTTCAAACCATCAGCAGTTATCTCCTCTGGGACCAACTTTCTAGCAAATATGGCTTCTAATGTATTGAGGACTCCCCCCAAGATGTTGCCCATTGCCTTCTTCACTTTAGCTGAATCTGCCCTTGCTGCGTCGTGAAATCCACGGCCTGTGACCACCGAGGAGTACCAACCGGTGAAATCGTACCTATCACCTCTCTGAATTACACCTCCATCCACTAAGGTTTCTAGAGGTACATGCATCAAAGCCCCCAAACGAAGTACAGTCTTCGTTTGATAGATGCGAGTATCACCCCAGGCCTGATCTACTATATCCATTCGTGCCAAAATATTTGAGGCCTGTTGATAAGCATCGGCAAGGTCCTCCATGAATTTTCCTGTCTCAGTATGAACACGGCTAACCCACTTGTCTGCCTCCGTTTCCATTTTCTTTAAATCCTCTAAGGCAACAATTGACTCATTCGAAAGCTCCGATGGACGTTCCACTGCCGGGTCTGCTGGTTCACCTGGACGTGCTAGATTCTGCATATATCCTATCAAGGTTTTGTGCTCCTTCTTCAATTTCTTATACTTCCCCTCCATGCGGAGCAACTGATCCTTCAATGCCTGATAGGAGTTATCGAACTCCTCGAGAACTTGGGCTCCCGTAGGACGACCCAACTCTACTGTGGTGATCAAGATAATTTTTACCTCTCCTGCCTTCATCACACCTTTCCTCGAATAGCCACCAAGCGGCGAACCCGAATTTCGTTTGGCCGAGATCTTTTGAAAACTTTCGCCCTTTTCTTCACGGTGGCGACCGATCCTCCTAGAACTCTTATCCAATGGCTCTGATCCGTGGTCATCTTCTAAGTTCTCCTCATTCTCGCTTCGAAAAGCCAATCGTGCACTGTCACGGGATTACAAATGACAAGGGTCACGTTTCTTCATGCAGTTTCCATCTCGTGCACTTCCTCTCTTCTTGCACTAGTCTGCTCAGGCTCATCCTCCTCTATAAGCTGGGTATCTCCCGACCCTTGGGTCCCCTGTTCTGTGTTTTCTTCTTCTTCCAAAGCCGTATCCAACATCCGCTGAAAATGGGTGTCGGCCATTGTTTCCTCTTCCTCCTCCTGTTGGCCGCCCCTGGATAAACTGACACTAGCTGATTCCCGGGCGTTGGGCTGATCTACCTCCTCAAGTCCCCGCTCTTCCTCTAATCCTGCCCTCTGATCGGCAAATAATGAAACCACTCTTAAACTCGAAGATTGAGTTTGTGAGTGCACGGGTGATGCTTGTTCTATCCTCAACGGTATCGGTTGGGTTGGCACTTCCACTTGTGCCCTCGATGTCTGAGCAATTTGTTTCCCTCTTTTTACCGATAACGGCCTTGGGTCACCCATCAAGCTGTAAGTAAGGGCGATCGACTTGCTCTTAAGTCTGCATACATGTCTGTCGACCCAAGTCCTGGTAAAAGTCATCACCGGGATAGAAAGAGTGTCCAAGTCCATGATCTCTGGCTCGGACCAATCAGGTGGTGGGACAGGAGTATCCCTAACTGACCCATAGTCGGGTTGCATGACGTTGACATCCTCCTCCACCTGGTCGGGAACTGGAATAATCTCACATTCTCTAATCAACTTGAGAGGAAGTCTGGAAAACATCCTTCTTCTTATCTCAGCCTCATCCACTGCATTTGCCCAGAAGTCCTCCAGATGAGCTCTGTGCCGGTATTCAACGTTCTGTACCATCCGGATGTTCCCGTAAGGATCGAAATCCTGCCTGCCTGTGTGATATGACAAATGATAAGATTGCAGCTCGTCCTCTGCCTCTCGGGCTGCCTGCAAAGAGGGACACACCTCAATGGAATTTCCCATGGTGATAGGGAAATCAAGCCCACCCTTCTTTTTCCTTTTCTGAATCTTATCGTAGGCAATCAATTGCCTAGATATCTCAAGCATTACTATGTGATCAGTGGGGTATCGTGGTAACCGATACGGATACGAAGTGAACCCTTGCAGCCTAATATATGTGAATTTCGGGAATTGGATGAGCCAATACCCATATTCCTCAATCAATGTCTGTGCTTCTTTAGATATTCTCTGCTGCGTCCTCTGCTGAAGTGTCCTCGCAATGTGCATTGTGAATGCATCATTTGCCCGCTTATAGTTGGCAATGTTAGCTAAATGTAGCTGTGTGCAGGCTTCATGAATTTTGAATTGACCAGGGGCACAGCCGATTGGCTCTTTGTACGAAATCCCTCTGTACTTAGTCATTCTGGCCAACATGTAAATCACATATGAGCTCATGTAGAAAGTCTTCGCCACCTTCAAGCTCCTGAATTGCTCATCGATGTGGTTGCTAATCATCCTAGCCCAATCGACACACTCCTTTCCTTCCAAGATGATCTTGATGAAGTAGAACATCCAAGGCTCGAAAATGTAAGCCTGTGCACTCCCATTCACCCGGCTCAGCATCATTATCAAATCACAGTATTCTTGTTTCACGTCCTCGGCAATTATCTGCTTTGGGAGCTTAGTGCGCGGTGGCTTCGGCTTCTGCATCCAAACTCTGTTGATGACCGCAGTGACTTTCGAAAGAGGAAGAGTACATCTTATCTGCCCTCTTATTTGTCCTGTATAACATCTCCTCAGCAGTCGGAATCCCAAATGCCTCTCCGATGGCATCCGGTGTGAAGTTGGCGAGCAGTTTACCATCCGGAGAGACAATCGTCCTACGTTCTGGCTTGTAGTGATTGGCGCACTCCATAATTAGCTCCGGACACTGAATCGCTGGCGGAAAACTAGTAGCTGCGTAGATTCCACTCTTCATTATATTATGTGCCGTGACGGATGGTTGATGGCCCCCTAGCCCGAACATCCTCGATTTGAGTGCATTCAGATTAAATGAACCAAGGTTGGTGTCATTCAATCCCGCCAACTTTGAAACTATTGCTGACTTTGGGAGAAATGGCTTAGCGAGCCTCTTAATCATTGCCTGCCGGGATGAGCCAGCCTTGCCTGCTTCAGTGTTTGCAGCTCTGCCTGCGGCTCTGCTTGTTCCTGCAACATCCTTTGCACCAGCCATCTGCAAAATAAAATAGAAGAATAAGCTAGGCTGCAGATTAATAAAATAAAACAATTCCCGAGATGGCTGCGAATACGGAGTTAGCTTTGAAAATAAAATTTCTCAGCATAAATTTCTAACTCCAAACCTCGTACTGTATAAAAATCTCTGAGCTTAGAGACAACTCTCAGCAACTGCACTTCTGACTGGTGAAGAAAAAACGCAGCAAGCTAATAACTTTCAGCAATGTAGCTAATTTCTCCAGCACAAATTGTTCGAACTTTGACTTCACTTTGTCAACTTCAGCAGTTAGAGGAATAAAGAGTTGCCAGCAATATGAAATTTCAACTTCCTCAACTTCTCAACGTTTAAACTTCGCAGCAACTCCACTTTCAGCTCTTTGAGAATTAAATTCTCCAGCAACTCCGGAAAATAACTTCAACCTTCAACTTCAAAGTCGCAGCAACACACTTTCAGCTTTTCGAAAGAAAGAGTCTCGGCAAATGAAATTTTCTCCAGCACTTCGTACTTTCAGCAACTCAACACTCCGAAATAAAATAAACTCTCACAGAATTTCTCTCCTCAACCACTTGGAAAATATTTCAAACTCCCCAGAACCTCTTCAGCAACTTCAGCTTCGAAATAATGTGAGGAGAAATGAGAGAAGAGATTGTTTAAATAACTTTTCCCGGAGAATCCTGCTAAGTAGTGCTGGGGCTATTTTTAGCACCTGCATCAATTTCCCACTATCTTCGTTCGGAATCTTCTAATTCAAGCGCAGTAGTGGGCTAGTCGTCAGCCGGTTATTATGGCAGTTGCCATTAATAATGATTCCTTCCTTGTAAAAAAAATTCGAATTTTCCTCTTAATCTGCCAGTTAACTCTTGGCGATTTAAACAACTCGCGAGAAAAACAATCACTTGACTTGATTAAAAATTCCATTTTAAAATCTCGCAGTGTTTAAATAAATTCAACTCGAAAAAATTCGTGGGAGTAGCAAATTTATTTCCAACTTTTAAAATGTCTGTCATTTAAATCCTCGATTTCATAAAATTTGCCTTAGACATTTTAAATTCTCTCATTAAAATGTTCAACTCCGGGCGATTAAAAAATTGTTTGCGTGCTCGAAATAATTCGTCCTTTGAGATTTAACTTCTGTCAGGAAAATAATCTAGGCAAAACGAATTTCTTCCGAAAATATTAAAATTTCCCTTAGGAAATTAATTTTCAAACTCCGCTAACTCATGGGTGCATTTTAAACGGGTTCATTTGATTTTCACTTGACCCATGGAAAATATTCGTCGATATCAAATTTTCCCCTTGAAGAAAGATTCGTTAACTTTCAACTGCCTTCGGAGAATTTTAAAATTCATCAAATCATCCTTCCTTGCCAAGGGCGTATTTTCCCTAGTGAAGTGTTATATCACTTAGAAAAATTTTTATAACACTTTCTCTACCATAGGCGTATACATTTTGATGAAATATTTATTTCAAAAAAAATTCCTTCACTTTACACCTCTGGCGCACTTTCATGTGTCTACTTTTATTTTGTTGCCTTTGGAAATTTTCTCCAGCAACCTTGGCGTATTTTACTCATGCAAGCCTTGATTTCTCACTTAGAAAATTCTCAAACAGTTAGAATATCCTTGGGCGCATATGGGGTCTTGAACTTTCATTTTCTTGACTTAGGAAATTTTCTCCAGCAACCTAGCCACTTTATCTTGCCTTGGGGCGCATTTTGACCTCTCTACTTTCATTTCATGCCTTAGGAAAATTTCAGCCATCTCCTCTTCATCATGGGCGCAAATGCTAGGCCAAGCTTTCATTTCATGTCTTAGAGGGCGCATTTCACCCTTGACACTTTCGTTTTATGCCTTAGAAATATTTCATAGCTTCAATCCTTGAGGTGGGCGCATTTTACTAGGTGAGCTTTTGTTTTTTGCCTTAGAAACTTTTCAAGGCTTCTCTCCTTGAGGTGGGCGCATTTTACTAGGTGAGCTTTTGTTTTTGCCTTAGAAACTTTTTCAAGGCTTCAATCCTTGAGGTGGGCGCATTTTACTAGGTGAGCTTTTGTTTTTGCCTTAGAAACTTTTTTCAAGGCATCTCTCCTTGAGGTGGGTGCATTTCAACATGTGAGCTTTCATTTTTGCCTTAGGCGTTTTTCAAGGCTTCAATCCTTGAGGTGGGCGCATTTTACTAGGTGAGCTTTTGTTTTTGCCTTAGAAACTTTTCACCTCTCTCCTTCCTCTTTGGGCGCATTTTGAGGTATGAGCTTCTGTTTTATGCCTTAGGCGTTTTTCAAGCCTCTACCTGTTCCTGCTCTTGCATTCGATTTTTAGCAAGTTGTGCTATTTTTAGCAAATCCCTTGATTTTCAACCTCTAAGGCTCCGTTTTGCCTGAAAATTTCATCAGATGATATTCTCTGCCTTGTGAACCTGTTTTGTCAGTCCTCTGCCCTGACCTGCTATTTATAGCCACCTGCTATTTATAGTAAGTTTGAATTTCTGACTTTAGTAGCTCCGTTTTGCCTGAAAGTTGCAACGCTTGATCTTGATAGCTTGAGGGTTACTCGGACGCCAACCTCGGGTGCAGACCTGCTATTTATAGCCGTGCCCTGACTTACTAAAAATAGTAAGTTCTCCGACTTTGCTCAAATTTTGCCAGCAGGTACCTTGAAGTGTGCTGACATGGGTGGGGTACTTTGTTTCGGCTATTTTGGATTTTACCCCCTATAAAAGTGGAAACCCTAATTTGATTTGCATGTATCCCGAACGGTCTCCGTTTGACTTCGTTCCTTCTGCATGTCGTTCTGCTTGCTGGACTGGAGTGTTGGGCGGCTGCCGGAGTGTACCCGCTAAAAATAGAAACTGTCTGAAAAGTGACTCATCCACTGCCGGATGGTTTTGCATGTCATATTGCCTGCGGGATCTCAAAAAACCCAGAAAAACCCAGAAAACTGGTCTGCATGCATGCACTGGCTAAAAATAGTAAGTCCTCAAA